>JAGFMF010011827.1:9767588-9809953 GCA_019455555.1 Galemys pyrenaicus
GGTCCCCTCCCTGGCCAGGGGCAGGGATCGAACTCGTGCTGCAGTGGCTGCGGTTTGCTTCATAGTGCGTTGCTTAACCCACTGCGCCACCAGGGAGGCTCTACCATATAGTTTTTTGATTAGGGGAACTTTTATCACTCTTTGGTTAAATTTTCCCTAAGTATTTTTATTATTTTTGATGGTATTGTAAAAGGAGTAATCTTATTTATTTCAGATGATACATTATTAGTGTATAGAAATACTACATTTTTTTAATTAACAAAAAAAGTAGATATAATTGGTAATCAAAACTCTCCCTGTGAAGTAAAGCACAGGGCCAAATAACTTCACTGGTAAATTTAACCAAATATTTAAAGAAGAGTTAACACCAATTTTAGCAACATTACTTTACAACATTACTTTAGGATTCAAAAATGTAGAATCCCACATCTTTAGGTTATATCATACCACACTTATGACCAAGGTACATTACTGATGTTTTGTATTTATTTTATATTTTTAACTTTAATGAGTTTTCTTATTAGGTCTAAACAATTTCTGGTAGAGTCAATAGGAGTTTATCTGAGTAAAATTATGTTTTCTGCAAATAGAGATAATTTTACTTCTAAGTAAAGATAACGTTACTTCTTCCTCTCCAAATCTGATGTCTTGTTTTGCTTTGTCTGATTAGTCTGACTAGGAGTTCTATTACTATATTGAAATTGATTGAAAAGGGTGAGTACCCTTGTCTTGTTGCTAATATCAGAAGAAAAACTTTTAATCTTTCACTACTGATTATGATATTAGCACTGGGTTTGTCACTTGTGGCATTTATTATGTTGAAACATGTTTCTTCTATAACTAATATTTTTTAATCATGATTAGAAGTTGGAAGTTGTCAAATTTTTGTGCATCTATTGAGATAATTCCATGATTTTGTTTCTTAATTTTATCAATGTGATCTATTACATTGATTGATTTGTATTCTTGAAACATTCTTGTGTGACAAAGATGAATCCAGTTTCATCATGGTGTATGAGCCTTTAAATGGAATATTGACTTTGATTTGCAAGACTTTTATTGAGATTTTTGCATCTTAATTCACCCCCTGTTGGAGACTCCTGAGGCATAAAGTGCTTGAGAAAAAGAAAATATCTGGGACATGACCAGAAGACTGGTCATGGCTAAAAGGCTGATCAGCATGGGCTAGAAGACTGGTCATGTACAGATCAGGATATTCTTTCTTGTGCCAGTGAACCATTGCCTAGGGAGTAAACTAGATTAGAAGAGAGAGCAGTGAAGCCTGATAATGCAGAACCTTGACAGTGAATGTGCGCCTAAACAAGGACTGATGCTAAAAAAATGATTCATTGTCTAATAACTAACAAGGAGAGGAGGGGGCTGTTTGTATTGACTAAAATGACTTGCACCTGACCCAGAGTAAGAGGCCTTGTGTTCCCTGGGGCCTGCTTCTCTTAAACTCTATTTTGTGTCTGTCATTTCTTTATTTCCAGGTTCTTTCGGGTTCCTTTCCTCAACCCTGTTCACTGGAACTGGTCTCCGGCAACTGCTGATATTGATCTGTGTTTTTCTTTTGTGGTAGTATCATTTTGTGTTTCTGGCAATAGGTTTCTGGGTTTGGTATCTGATTGTGCTGGCCTTGTGAAATAAATCTGGGTGCACTTCTTCCTCTTTGATCTTTTGGAACTACCTGGAAAGAGCTGATGTTAACTGTTCAAATATGGTTGAATTTGTCAGTGAAGTTATTTGGTCCTATGCTTTATTTCATTGGGAGATTTTGGGTTACCAATGTGTCTTCTTACTAGAAATTGATCTGCTCAGATTTCATATTTCTTCATAATTCAGCCTTGGAAGGTTTTATTTGTCTAGGAATTTATACAATTCTTTTAGGCTTTCCAATTTGTTATCATAGAGTTCACTGTTATCTTGGTTTCACTTACTAAAAGCAAGTATTATCCAGAAACTTTATTTATGAGATTACCAAATGATATTTTTTCAAGAATGTCACGTAGTTACTTTAGATTTCTCTAGCTTATATTTTAATATTATCACTATATCTTGATTTATCTATATGGCTTTGGGATGATATCTACTACTAGTCTCAATTAAATCATCTACTTTACTCTTATAGAGTAAGGAATAGCAAGTAGTATTGGTAGTGAATATTTCTGATGTTTTATTACATTATTTCTAGATTCATATGTCCAATTAATCCTCCCAATGTTCTTTCAGATTAATATTATTATTTTAAATACAATGAAACTGAAAAATATAAAGTACAGGTAAATTAATCAAAATTAGTTTTATTTATACTCTGTTTTATTAATCTTTCCATCAATCTTTATGTAATGAGTATTAAAGTGAGAGTTCTAAGAACCACTGCCAGATGGGAATTACTTAAGTGGCACTGAATGGATGAAAGAAATACAACAAATGTATCACAATATACAGAAATTGATAAATACCCTTAGAACATTCTTTCCCATTAACTTCAGAATTTTCAAATACACCAGTGACTTTTTTTCACTTTTTCTTCTCATTTTTTAAATTAAAGGATGAAAAGCAACCAGAAATTCAAACATGTATTTTACATATCCAAATTAATATTTGTAATTAATGCAAACATTTTTGGACTGAATAAATCTGATAGGGTATCTGACTGTAGCTTGTATGCTAGTAGTTTTTGACATGAGATTTAAAAATATAGTAGTAGGAATTGTAATACTCTTTAGGCTAACTAACGTGTATATACTGGATAGGTGCCCTTCACAGAACACTGGTTATGCAACACTATGCTTAGAATTCTGCTGTGCTCATATTTTGTGATCTACTGTACATTATCTATATATTTTCTTTTATTAGAAGTCATGAAATCATTTATTAATACAAGAAATAACTAAAAAATCACCTTTTAAAGTCTAAAATTTTAAAAATATTTATGCATTAAATCATTTAAAAATCTTTTAAACACATTTTCTGACTTTGCTGAAAAAGATAAATAAATTAAAAGGCAATAGTGATAGTTTTCCTGATTGGTGTTTCTTGTCAACAACTTTATTAAAAACAATGTCTCAGATGTAGGCTGTTTGGAAAATTCCCAATAAGGAATAAGTTCTTCTCACACATCAAACTGAAAATTTCATAGTTAGACATACTCTTCTTCAGTGCATTTGGCATATATTTGATCAACTTTAACATGTTAATCTATAATTATATTGTAGATAAGACACTCATAATGTCTTAATTTACTAATGGGGAATTGGAAGCAGAGAAGTAAACTAACTTTCCAAAGAAACAAAGTTTTTTTTTTTTTTCTTTAGGTATGACCAGTAGTTACAGTTATTATTGAGTAGAAATTCTAAATTCAACTGTTTACATATTATCAAAAGCATTTTTTAAAAAGAAGTTGCTCATTTAAAAAATGACATGAAACAGGGCCTCCCTGGTGGCGCAGTGGGTTAAGCAATGCAAACCACAGCCACTGCAGCACGAGTTCAATCCCTGCTGCCTGCAAAGGGAGGGGACCCACTTGGCCCGGCAGACCTCTCCTGCTGTGCCCGCTGCTCCCCTCAGCAGCACTTCTGTTGATCTGCCTGTTCTGCTCCCTCATCTCTGTGGTGAATCCTCTCACCCCCACCCCCCCACCTCTGGCCTGTATCCCAGTGCTTGTATGCATAAATAAATAAATCTTTAAAAAAAAATGACATGAAACAAATTCTAATAGCTTCAGAGAATTTATAAATTTTCAGTTATCCATTTTAACTACAAAGAGGGAAGAAACTATTTTGGAAAATAATTGTACAAATAGATTCAGCATGTAGGATAGCCTTAGAGTTGTGTGTGGGTGTGTTTGTTTTATGTATGTCACAATTATTGTTTCTATTTTATGAAATACACCTGTATCTGGTTCAGAATCCATCTAAATTTCCAGATTTTCTTTTTTCATTATCTACTCAATCTTGTAGTTTATTGTACTAACTAACCACAGTAATTTTGTTAAACTGCCCATTCTGAACTCAATTGAAAAAGTAGTTTCTCTTGGGTGATTTCTTTCATTTTCATTTATCTATCTAATAGGTTTCTTATTTTTGAGTTATAGTATGAATTACCTTCCCAGCCAATTTCATACCAAGGTTTGGAGAGATTGAAGACCATTTTAAGAATGGTCTTAAAGAAAAATAAAATCTTTTCTGTAACTTCTTTCTTTATGGATGTATTTTTCATCCTGGTTCAGACATTCACACATCCAACTCCTACCTATATTTGTCAGTGGAGATATCTGTGAGTTTAAACCTATTGATCTTAAAATAATTTGAATCAGGTATGTCATAAATTAGGAAATTAGTATATGTCATGGTGAAAACCATGACAACTTTTGTAAATCACCTTTTACTTAAAAATATGGTAAAAGTGTTATTTCATAGCATACTGTTAGATATTTAATGGGGAAATGCCTGCTTCAGTGTTAATTATTAAAATCAAATGCTATATTTATAAATGATATATAATAATTTAAGTTACTAAATGTCATATAAACTGTCCAATACATAAAAAACTTCCACTTTTATTACTGTCAGCATTAAGCTACTAATTTTGTCTTTATATAATAACTACATTCACACCTTTATAATTAAGAAATTCATATAAACTAATGCTTTGCTTTGTAATTTTTTATTACTTTATATTATATTAAGAAAATAACATTTCTAACATTCACTGTTATCTTTTTGGTAATCTTCTATAGTCTGTTTGTCGTATTCCCAATAAGGGATAAATTCTCCTTAGGATCCTAAAACTTTAAAGAATTTATTCTGCTTTATCTTACTGGGCTTACTCTTGACAAGCTGCTGACTAGTGGAATAAAAATTGACTTTCTTTTTTTGCTTCTGTTCAGATCAGTTACTTTTCCTCTTCTTTGAGGTATGTTCTGCTCAGTTTCATCTTCTGGAGCTAATTGTCCCCTTCAATTTAACTTTCAAAAAAAAAATCTGTAATCTTTTATTTTGCTATGTTATAAATGAATGACTGTAAAAATATTACTATTAATCAGAGGACCGCAATAGGACAGAAGTTGTATTGAAGAATAATGAAGATAGATAGTATGACTGTCAGTTGATCCTTATATAGGCAGACAAAATGCAAGTTAAATTGGTAATGTAAGAAATCAAAGAAATTAAGCTAGCGTGTTAAAAAGAGTACGGTGAGTTGATTGCCAGTTGAGTCTAAATTGAGAGTCAAACTCTTGGAGTTCAGTGAATGCACTGATACATATAGAAAGTGGATGAGAGAGACTTAAGAAGGAATTTTTTGTTTTCCTTGGGGAGGGATATGGAGATAGAAAATCTTATGTCTGCTGTCAGGCAAGCTCCAAAGATAAGGCCTAATTCCTGTAGAGAAAGGGATTAGCCACAGTTACAGGAGAGTTGTATGAAAGAGTCTATAATATTCAGGTCACTGAAATTAGGCCAAGTGATAATGGTTTAAAGGAACTTGTGATTTAAAAATGAAGATATCACATACCTGCATTCATTAATACTGCACTGTCATATCGATTTCATCTGGTTAAAAACATAGACATTATTTCCTTTTCCTCTACAGTGGAAGAAAAGGCAAAATTCTGCCATTTAGAAATGTAGTATTTTTCCCTCTATTTGACTCATTAATTTGAAGCATATTTTGATATTTCTGGCCCTTATAAGTGTAGAAGCTTAAGATCTTTGACTCTCTCTGCACTACTGGAGGTTTTGTAGATGAATATTCATTGATAATTATTGCCACTTATACACTGTAATTTAAGTTGTTACTAAGGGACATTATATGTTCTATTCAATTGGTTTACAGTTTCAACTGGGAATGTCCAGATTTCAGCAAATGACCGTTGCTTTTGCCATGTTTTTTTTTTAAAGAGAATGAACTAGATTTCTCAAATACTCTAAGAAATGGCTTCTTTTATTTCCTTTCCATTAACTTTATTTCTTCCCTTATGACCTTCATTCATATATTATTAAACATTTGCACAGCAGGATCCTTATAAGTCTTACATTTTGCTTTACATTCCATAACCTCTATCACAGTTCGAAGCACATTATAAAAAGTCAATATAAATGGAATACCATTTCCTCCCTTTCTCCTTCTCTCCCTCTTCTTTCTTTCCATTGAATATATTTTCTATATATGATCTAAATAAGGACAGATATTTAAAGAGTTATTGGACAGAAATAATTACATCACCTACTATTTTATACCAAGGTATGAAAAACCCACAAGAAGCACTAAGAAAAAAGAAATAGAGGGCAGGAGGAAAATATAGGTAAATTTATATGTAAGAGCTCTGATCCTCTTCACCAGTCTCTAACAGAACTCTTAGATTTTATGTCTAAGATTCACAGCATCACATGAAAATCACATCACATGAAAATTTGTTAGACATGTACATTATTGAGTTCCACTCCAAATATGATGAATTAGAAATTGTGAATGGTAGGCCAGAAATTCAGTTTCTAGTATGCTCTACTGATGATTCTGAGGCATGTTAATATTTGAAAATCACTGATTTCCAAATCCTTAAATTTATGCATAGGAAACAAAGGATGGAGAAGTTATGTGATGGGTCAAGGTCATACAATTAATTTGAGAGCACTTGTTAATATTCCAGGTTCTCTGTTCCTTATCATTAGAGAATGAGTTGCAACATTACATGTGATTTTGCATGACTGTTAGTGCTCCCTCTAAGTTTAATATATTCATATAATAGTTAACTTTACATTATAGAAATCATTGAACATATACAGTGAACACATATATTATACTTAGGAATATGAGTTGGTTGAATGGTTTCTGAATATTGTGCTTTCAATGTGTATTATGCGTCATTTGGTAATTTGTTTTTCTAAGCCCTGAAATCTGCTTTTATTTATCACTAATTTAAAATTAAAGCAGAGCTACTCAAATGGCTTTATCCATTAAAACATCTTGATTCTATTTTGATGGCATACTATATTTTCACAAATTTCATTACTCTAGTCTCACATGATACACCATAAAAACTTACATTTCCTTTGTGCACATCTTTCTATGATATGGACTTTCTTATTTTGTTTATATGTCTACTACTGGTTATGTTTATATTTATTTGAAATACTTGGTAAGGAATGAATACTCTAGGAATGCACATGAGAAAAATGAAGCACTAATGATTCTTTCCTTAGAAATGCACTGTATTGATGCTGAAAATTGCACAACTTTTCTGCTGTAGTTGGCTGTATAAATATCTTTCTTTTATAAACTTTTACCTTGTGAAGAGAAAAAAAGAGTATATGAAATAAGATTTCAAACAGAACAAGCATACCATTGGACCAGAACTAATCTGACGATAATTTAAGAGTCAAGAAGTGACTATTGCATTTTCTAGCATCTTATCTTAAAAATTATTTAAAATCATTTATAAGTGACACCATTCATAAGGGCACTATGCACTCTATAATGTTTTAGACTATGGTTTAGGAAGTTTGATAAGTACAATAAATGGTCTCTCCAAAGATTTTCACTGCCTGGGAAACTATTGATATGTTAATTGATGAAGGAGAATTAATATTGCAGGTGGAATTAAATATCCTAATTAACTGGACTAAAATAGGGAGAATATCCTAGATATTCCAGATGGACAAAATTTAATCACAAGCGTTCTTAAAAGTAGAAGAAAGAATAATGGATTTAAAAGGTATGTTACTACAGAGAAAAGGCAATTAAGCAATGTTATTTGACTGAAGTTGGAAAAAATCTCAAGCTAAGCATGTGGTGGGTAGCCTCTATAAACTGAAAAAGGTAGGGAACTGAGTTCTCCCTCAGAATATCCATAAATTAACACAGTCGTACCAAAAAAGTGATTTTTAAACCAGTGACTTCCATGTAGGACTGCCAACCACAGAACTGTTTGATAATAAACTTGATTTGTTTAAAATTACTAAATTTGTTGTAGCTATGGTAGAAAACTAATACAAAAATAATACAGATTTGGATTTGAATCTCGACTCTCTCTTACTAGCTGTGTGCTTGATAACATTTCTTGAACTCTGAGATTTAGTTGATTCATCAACAAAATGGATATTGAATAAGTCCCTACATAGTAATGTTGCCGTAGGAATTAAGAAAATGTTTATAAAATGCTTGTCATTAATTGTCCATAAGGCAGAATTTTCTTTGCAAATGATTTATGAAAAAAAGGAACATTTAAAAAAAATCCCTCGATATGGTTAAGTAAATGGAACAAAACTATTGTATCATGAAGTTGTACTATTAAATTAGTTTTATTGCATTAACTATATATGACTTACTGTGTTAGTTATATATGTTAATTAGTTCTATCTTTCTGAGTAAGAAAGGGACTTCAGAATTTATTTATTTTACTTAACAAATCTCAGTTTTGTTAGGATAACATTAACTATTACCATAAGTAAAATACCATTTTTTAAAAAGATTTACTTATTTATGCATATAAGAATTGGGATCCAGGCCAGAGGTGTTGGGGATGAGGATTCACCAGAGAAAAAGTGGGGAGCAGAACAGGCAGATCAACTGAAATACACTGCTGAGGGGAGCAGTGGGTGAAGAAAGGAGTTCTGCTGTGCCATGTGGGTCACCTCCCTGGCTGGGGATCGAACTCGTGCTGCAGTGACTGTGGATGCTTCATAACGTGGTGCTCAACCTTTTGTGCCACCAGGGAGGCCCCAATAAAAAAAAATTAATGACTTAGAATTGGAAAAAATTCATAAATTTCATTCAGATAACAGATATGTGTGTGTGTGTGTATGTGTAAGTGTGTTGTTTTCTGGAAAAGTAAAGTTTATTTGTCATAGTGGAAGAGCTAAGGGAATTAATTGCAGAGATACTGTCCTCAAGGAAACACATATAACCATCCTTCCCTTCAACCATGGTTCTGGGGGTGACCACAGAGAGGAGGGGAGCTTACACTGCCCCCAATGGGTCTCAGGTTATGGAGGGATATTACGGAGGGACGCTAAAAGAGTCCGTTCTTCTTAGACATATCTGTGAGCACTTTTAAACATATGGTTTGATGTGGAGGGGAACTTGGTTGGTCCATTGCTGATTGGACAAGCTCAAGAGCAGTCTCAGGGAGGGTCATGGAAGTTGAGAGGCTGCAAGGAAAGTGTGCTATTTGTAGACAGGCAGGTGAGTCTTGGGACCTGTCACAGCCCACAAAGACACATAGATCAGTGTGGTGCCAAAGACCAGAATTCTAGAAGCTGGAGTTGTAGGTTTTGTTGCAGATGCACTAGTTAATGTACTTTGTAATCCAAATGCAATATTGTGACACTTGTGCTTGAGATTCACAAAAGCTTAGAAGACAACTTTTGTTAATACCTTTATTTTGGTCTATAATACAAGGACAGAATCTTCAACTTGGGATTCTTGTTAAAGTTTTGGATTCCTCTGAATATAGATGACACTCAGGGGAGGACAGGTGAGGAAGCTTCACTTCTACCTCTTAAGCATGTTTCCCTAGAAGATAAGCATCTCACTTGTGTCAAATTTACTTCAGAGAATTACTCATTAAGAGCCATTCATAAGTAAGAGAAGCTGTAAAATAGAGTCCCCAGTTAGTGACACTGCCAGTGACCACTGCAAACTATGGAAAGAAATGCTCATGCTTTTTGGTGAGCAATTAAGTGATCTGAAACTACTTAATTTGGATAAACAATGACTTCAAAGTGTGACTAGAATAGGTCTACCAAAGACATAGACTGTATACTGAATACATTTTATTCAAAGAAATATAGAACCATTCTCCATTTGTAAGCATGTATTGTGCTAAAATGTGTAGAGGTTAAATTTGCAAAACAAATGACCAGTGTATTTAAAATCATTTTTGTTTATGTTTAAAAGTCTCCAATAAATGATGTTGGTTACACTGGACTGCCACATGCAAAATAATGAGAGTAGAACACTATCTCACAACATACCCAAAAATTAACTCAAAATGGAAAAAAAAATCTGGATGTAATATCTGAAGCAATAAGACACAGAAAGGTAAATATTGGTAAAACACTCAGTGACATTGATTTAAGTGATGTCCTTCTGGATTCATCCTTAATGGCAAGAGGATTAAAAGAAAAGATAACCAAGTGGAATAATATCAAACTAAAAAGCTTCTGCACAGTTAAAGAAACCACAATTAAAACAAAATGACACTGAATGGGAGAAAATATTTGCTTCTCATACATTTGCCTAGGAACTGATATTCAACATCTACAAAGAACTCAAGTCAAAAAAAAAAAAGAAACAAAAAAAATTCTAAATATGGGCAGAAGTGCTAACTGGACACTTCTCCAAAGATAACATACAAATAGGCAACAGACACATGGAAAAATACTCATAACTTATAACAGAGAAATATAAATCAAAATCACAATGAGAGACCATTCACACCTGTGAGAATGGTCCATCTCAAAAAGACCAGAAACAAGTGTTGGTGAAGATGTAGAGAAAAAGGAACTTCCTGATACTCTTGGTGGGAATGTATACTTCTCAGTGTCTCTCAAAACTGTGGAAGTTTCTCAAAATATTAAAAGTAGACCTGCAATATGATCAGCAATACCACTACTAAATATCTAAAAGAAGACTACAAAACAGTAATTTGAAGGGATACATGTGCTCCTATGTTCATTGAAGCATGAGATACGTAGCTAAGTTTTGGAAGGAACCCAAGTGCCATGAGATCAGATGAGTGAACTAGGAAGGTATGGATTGGAAGTGATATTCAATGGAATACCACTCAGATATTAAAATTGAAAAAAGGATGAACTTTTATCATTTGAGGCAGTGTAGGTTGGACTGGAGGGGATTATGCTAAGTGATGACAATTCTGGAGAAAGACAAATACTGATGGTTTCACTTATATGTGTGATAAAAGGAAATGAAACAAAAGGTTGGACAGAAACAAACCTAGGTATCTGACTGTAGATTTAAGGTTACCAGTGAGGAGAGGAAGGGTAAAGACTGGGGTGGAAGTGGACTCTGGTGAAGGACCATGGGTACCTTGTTGGTGGATGCGGCGTGGTATCTTCTGAAGAGATATGATTCCATACTTATGAATCATATTTAGTGTTATAAACCAATGATATTTCAATTGAAAAATAATATATTTAGAGTCAAAAACTACATAGATGGAGTCCATATGTGGATAAATATTTTCTTTTCAATCATTTCCAAATAAATAAGAGGGATAGTTTATTCAATACTATACTCTTGGTGTATAATACAGTTTATCAGGTTTACCTAAAGCATAATTATTGCCAGCAATTAGGAGACACAAGTTTTCAGTTTTGCAGAAAATTTTCTTTTCTTGGAAATGTAATGCAATCTGTTGTTTACACATCATTAAACATATGCTGTTTTGGCTAATTCATAGTGAAAAAAAAAGTCCAATCTAAAGAACTCTTAATTTATTTGCCAGGTTTTTAGTACACTTCCTCTTATCTTAGCATTACATATATTTGTACATTCCCATTTCAGCTTAATTTTAGAAGATGTACGAATAACTTAAGCAACTACATGTGCTATACAGTCCCATATTTTTTTAAAAAAATTTTTTCTTTGCTTGAAGTGACTTAATATTAAGTATTCAACAACAGGAAAGCAGAGGAGATAGCTATTTGTAGAGGAAAGTTTTTCCTAAAGAGTTTTCATCAAGATATTTTACTTGCATGGGACTCTTCAAAGATTTAGTCCTGAGTTTTTATAAATTTGCAAAAGTAATAAATTTATGTGTACTAAATTATGATCACTGTCCTTTTCAACTTTGTTACCTTTCCTCACACTTCCTCTTTGAAATACAGATATACAAAATTTTCTCTGGTTCTATGCCTTTTACAGTTTTTATGACCTTTAAACAAATTTCTGTGTTCCTTAAAAATAATTATACAACTTTAAGAAACATTGAAATTTTCATGAATTAAACAAGAGGAAAGTTCCAGAGACTATGATTTTGTCTTCAGTCTTCAACAGGGGCAGCTTGTTATTATATGCTTTTAGATAAACTACAGGTTGTTAGTACCTACAGATCTCTAGGTACTGTAATTGCTGCTTTAATAATGTATACAAGTTCCTTTCGCGCTTTCGATGTCTTGTGACATGGACTCTCCACTAGAGACTTTTCTGTATAGCAGATGCTTTTAAGTATTGTGGGGTTGTAGCAGAGATTGAAATAAATTACTGAACATGAATGGGTTTGTCAGTCAATAGAATGTTCTCACCAGTTCTTTTCCAGCAGAAATATTTTTAGTATCAGATTCAAAAAGAGAGCTAAATGGGTTTACTGCTTCTAGTTAGAACTTTTGATTTTAACTGATCTAAAAGGTAAGAATGATATGTGATTAAGATTTTCATTAACATTTCATGCATGCTAATATTCTTGATCATCTTTTCATGTGTTCATTGACCATTCTTCGTTTTCTCTGGTGAATGTCTCTTCTAGTCTTTTTCCAATTTTTTAAAATTAGTTGTTTTCAGTCATTTTTTGGTTTAGAGAAAGACTGATTTGCCCTTTCATTTTCTTTTACCTGTTTTTTATTGTATTACTTCTTTATTTATTAATAATGGTTTTCAATACAGTAGATAAATCTGAGGTACAGGGTCACACCTCTTTAGATATATGTTACCATAATATACCCACCACCAATGCACCCATAATCCTCCAGAACATTTCATTTGGCCCTCTCCCCAGTTTGTCCTTTACCCCTTTCCTACATTTATGATGGCTTCAATCTGCAGTCATATTTTCAGGATTTGTTTGCTTTTGTTTTAGCTGATACTTTGTTTTGTTTTTCTATATTCTACATAAGAGTGAAATATCTAGTATTTGTCTTTCTCCTTCTGATTTATTTTATTTAACATAACTTCCAATTTCAACCATGTTGTTACAAATGGCAAGAGTTCATCTTTCTCTTTTTAGCTGAGTAATATTTTAATATGCATACCTACCACATCTTCTTAATGTACTTATCTCTTCTTGGGCACTTAGATTTTTTTCCATAAATTGTATACTGTAAATAATGCTACAATCTTTTCAAATTGGTGTTTTTGCATTCTTCAGGTAAATATCTAGGAGTGAAATTGCTGGCATGGAGTATCAATTCTTAATATTTTGTAAAACCTATATGCTGTTTTCCTTTGGGGTTGGACCAGTCTAAATCCTCATGAATGTTATAAAGGTTACTTTTTCTCCATATCCTCACGCATAATTATTGTTTGTGTTTTTTTTGTTTGTTTGTTTTTATTTTGTTTTGACATGGAGCATTCTCAGAGATGTGAGATAGTATCTTATTGTGGTTTGATTTCCATTTCCCTGGTAAGTGATGGGGAGCATTTTCATGTGCCTGTTGGTCATTTGCATGCCTTCTTTGGATCAGTGTCCATTTAATCCTTTGCCAACTTTGTAATTGGGTTATTAGTTTTGTTTTTGTTTTGTTGCATGAATTCTTTGTAAATCATTGATATTAGCCTCTTGTGAGATGTATGATGTGCAAATATTTTCTTCCATTCAGTAGGGTGTTTTTTTGGTTGTTTAATAGTTTCTTTTGGTTCAGCATCTCCTCAAAACTTTGTAACTTTGTTTAAGTACCCCAAGGAGCATCGCAAAAATTCTAAGTTTTCCCTTTTGAGGAAAATTTTACCAAACATAAAAAAAGGTTTTAAAAATTTACTATGACTTTATCAAATTTTCAAATATTGCTAATGGTATTCAACATAGTAATTTGGAAGTACTCTTATAAATTTCATGAAAATATTTGTATAATATTAAGTTTATGTTGTCTTTGAATGTTTTAGAGAATTTTCTAGTATAATCATATAGCCTATGCTTCAGTTATTTTAATTTAATGTTTGGAAATACTGTATCTAGGAAGGACATCTATCTTTAGATAGACTTGAGTGTTTAATTTTTGATTAACAAACTAAATGGCTAAACATATACATTTTATAAATTAAAATAATGAAAATGTAATATCCTCACTAATTTATGTCTTCCTCTGACCAGGAGATAGATCTTAGAATTCTTAAGTTCTTAAAGTTTCCTTTAGAGTTCTTAACGTTTCCTGATTTTCATAACAAAATGATAGTGAGGAAAGAATATTTTCCAAGACTGTAACCCGTCATCCAGACTCATACTTATTTATTTTTTTACTGCCTCAGTTCCCTGTGTATGTGTGGACCTAACACCCGAGGTTTAGTACATCTCTTCTTATTGCCATTACTCAAAAACATATGTGTCTTTATCTGTGGTTAGTGTCTTTACTTGGGATGGTTCAGAGAAGGGAAACTTTAATATCTTGAGATTAGGGTTGGGCCAAGGAACACCAAGAACATAGATGCTCAAGATATTCTCTAGAATGGACTGGTGGCTCAAGCTTTGCAATTAGCTTGTTATTACAATTAGTCAATTATAGTAATTTGTTTGCCAAGATTTAATAGATCATTTAATTTCTCCAAGATTCTTTTGTTCATCCTTGAAGCTTTGTTGATTAACTGGAGTTAGTCGTACCAATTCAACAGCTGATAAGTAACTTGAGGAATAAAACAAAGATTTGTATCAGGGGATATGCACAAACATACACACAAGAGTCTACGAAGAAAACAAAATGATACATGCTTACAATATGGAATTCCTAAACAGAAGGATTTAACTTTGACTTCCTTGTATAAATAAAGATTGTTATATACATTCACCATTTTGCAAGCATGCACACATACACATACACATACTTTTAAAGCAAGAGTTAATGGATTAGTGACATGACTAGTTTACCTCTGAAAAACACCAATTCTAATTTGGATGATTACATACTTCCAGTGGAGTAGTTCTAGTAAACCATTTCACAGATTTTTCTTGACTGTAGAGTTTTATGGTTCAGTGACAGTAGTATGGATCTATTTGATTACTCTTAATTTTGTTAATATCAGAATAAGGTGACTAAAACCTTGTATGTTTCATTTTAGGACTTATTTGAATCTCTAGAACGTGTTTGGATTAGTACTATATGGCTTAACTGCAATATTAAAATGTGCAGGTCAAAATGAGGAGGGATATGTCCATTTGAAGACTGAACATATGGTTTGTTTGTTTTTTTTTACTAATGGTTGTAGCTTTAGTGCTTTGCTAAATTAAAATTGGCTACTCCTGTACTATATGTCACGTATTCATTCATAATTAAGTAGTATATATCAGAAATGACTGCAGAGAATGAAAGGTGGGATCTGTGTGGGAATTGAATTAGTAATGTAAAGTCAAAGTGACCATTAAAAGAACCTCCATGCAGGGGCCACCCTGGTGGCACAGTGGGTTAAGCAACACACTATGAAGTAAACTGCAGTCACTGAAGCACGAGTTCCATCCCTGCCTCCAGTCAGGGAGGGGACCCACATGGCACAGGAGACCTCTCCTGCCTCTCCCACTTCACACCTCAGCTATGTATTTCACTTGATTTGCCTGTTCTGCTCCCTACCCTGTCTCTGGTGAATCCTCTCACCTCCCTGGACTCTGGCCTGCACCCCAGCTCTTGTATGCATAAATAAATCTTTAAAAAAAAAAAGAACCTCCATGAATTGTATGATTATAAACAAAGAATGAAATGGAAAATAATCTTAGAAATAAATGAATATAATCAAACCATGCTTGGTGTCAATTAGTCAACAAATATTGATTATACATTGTATGTGTTTTGTTTGCTAAAACTTACCTAGAGTTGTATATTTTCCAAATTATTGTGTTAACATGTACTTGTTTTAAGATAGATGCAAAAATCTTGATGATGGTCAATATTTGAGGGAGCATTTGTAGAATTTAACTTAGAATTATTAATGTTATCTTAATTTGTTATCATTTTCAGTTCACTAAGAAGAATAATCTTCAGGCAGCCATATTTCATTTAAAATTATTTTTGTCTACATACTCAGAAAACATTTCATTTTATTACATGAGGAGTTTTAACAGTTCAAATATATATGTGTTAGACTATTATTGCTTCCATTCACACAGAAATAATCTTCTTTACCTAGAAAAGTCATTTCACATTTATTGCATTTATTTTAGTCTCACTGATTAGATCTTAACTGAAATACTTTGAGTTCCTCCAGGCTAGAACACTTAGAATGGAAACAATACCTCTGCTTATTTATTTTCTCATTATAATTAGAAAAAATATCTAGTGGAATTCCTGTTTCTCCATACTCCTGGGCAAAGCCATGGAGGTGGGGGTGGTCTTTTGTTTTTCAGGGATCAGTTATCAGCATCAACTATACCCACCATGTGACAAAGCTGAACCTGATCTAGTCATTATTATTTCCTATTTTCTTTAAATTCTAGATTGTATATTTTATATTTTCATTACTACTTCACTTTCTTTAGTTCTTCTTTTACTAATACAAAAGACACTGGCCCAACACTTGCAGAGTTTATTCCTATACCAGATGATATAATCAACTCTGTTCCTAGGTATGAAATATTTAAGAAATTATGGTATGAACTCTAGATATCAGAATGAAATGATGTCCACTTATCATCTCTCTCTGACCTTGTGCACAGTGATGATAACCTTTCTCCACGGAAAGGCTTGCACTCAAGCATTCTTAGCAAAGTGAAAACATAAAAAACAAAACAAAAGCCTGTACAGTCCAGCCACACAATGGGAAATTGCACAGTATAAGAGGAACAAGCTAACTGCCATCTTCTCTTTTTCTGTCAATTCTTGGTAACTGTTATGAACACATGTTGCTTTTTTTTAATTTAAGATTTATATATTTATGCATATAAGAACTGGGGTACAAGCCCGAGGTGCGGGGGATGAGAAGACTCACCCGTTACAGAATGGGGAACAGAACAGGGAGATCAACCGAAATACACTGTGGAGGGGAGCAGCGGGCAAGGCAGAAGAGGTCTGCCAGGCCATGTGGGTCCCTCCCTCCCACCCCCCGCACCAGTGGCAGGGATCGAACTCGTGCTACAGCGGCTGAGGTCTGCTTCATAGTGCGTTACTTAAACCACTGCGCCACCAGGGAGGCCCTACTTTGATTTATGAAACATTATTTTTCCTTTTGGTAGAAGCATTCCTGCTTACTTTTGGGGAAATGACCTTTTCCTGTTACATGCACTCTTGGTCTACCACATAGATTCCTTCTGTTTAGTCCATCAACAAAGGCTATTGGCCTAATGTCTAAAATATATTCCTATCTAGCCCCTTATTATCTCCACAGCTGCTGTGGTGTCTTATCTAAATTAACTCAAGAACCTCCTAACATAGCAGTCAATATGATTTTATTAAAATGTAAACTAGTCTAGATTACTCCTCTTCAAAATTCTTCATTCTTTCCCTATCTTTCTCAAAATAAAAATTTAAGTCTTGCTGAGATTTACACAATTAGACCCCCTGTCTTTTCTTCAAGCTTATCTCCTCTGACACTACGTGTACCTCTTCACTCCAGTCAAACTGGGCATTTGTGCCTTTGGTTCTTTCTGCCTGAAACATTGTTCAGTGGTTATTTTTGTTAATTGACCCCTAACTCAGTATTATCCAAATATTTGAACAGAGTTCCAAGTAGAGTAGGCAATCATTAAATATTTTCTGAATATCTTAAAGACTGTTGATCAAGTTTCCCTGCTCTCCATTGACAAGGGATAGTCACATAAACTAAGCAGACATTTTTCAATTTTTCAGTCTTTCTCTCTCTGTCAAGTAAATTGACTATTGGGTGTGGTTGATAAGGTAGAAAAGGAGATAAAATTGATTCTTATTGATAGAAATAGTCTTTCACTTACCCAAAGATTGGAATTGTAAGTATGAGCTCCAGTTCTTTCTAGCTGGTGGCAGATATTTTTATTGTCGGTTATCTTCAGTGCCACCTCCTCTATTTTTCCAGTTACTCAACCACTTGTGGGATCAATACCAGAAATACAGTATTTTATTCCACATTCCAGTGCTGACTACTTCTTGATATCTCTCATATTTAATAACTACAGAACAACTGGTAGAAGAGATAAACACACTATAAAAAAGATGCTTTTCACTCTTGCATAAGCATCCAAGTAAAAATGACATTATAGAGACTAATATGGAAATTTAGAAAATTATAATATGTAAAAATGTAACAATTATCAAAAACTTGATTTGAAAGTCTGCCAAGTTCTTCTCTAATAAATGTATATTATGTAATTTTAAATCAATTTTGTTGATGTATAATTTAGATAACATGCACATTTTAAGTGTATAATTTGATGAGTCTTGACCCATGTACACCCATGTAACTATTACCACATTTCAACTATCTTAATTATTCTCAGTCAATGCAGAGCAGGCTGAAGACTGATTTTTGTTCTGTCACTGTAGATTAGGTATACTTGTCCCAAAGTTTCACAAAAAGAAATATTAGAAGACATTATTTTGCATTTTACTTCTTTTACTCAGTACATTTTTGAGATTTATTCATGTTGGATGTGTCGGTAATTTGTTCCTTTTAGACTGCATAGTTTTCCATTGTATGGATATACTACAGGATTTTGTTTTTGATTTCTACCCATTCAGGCTGCTATGAATGTGTGAGTACAAGTCATTCCGTGAAGAAAATGGCTAAGAGTAGCATTTGCATGTGATATAAAAATTATTTGTTTATTTTATAAATATAATCTCCCAAGAATCTTTCAAACTGTTTCTACCATTTACATCCCCCCCCAACAGAAATATATGATAGTTGCCATTGGTCTGTATTTTTGCCAGTGCCTGGTATAATCAGTCTTTTTAATTTTAACTACTCAAGTGATTATGTAGTAGTATCATTATGCATTTATTTTTAGTTTAATAGACATTTATTCTTTTGGTTGAACAACCTCTACACACAATGGAAATATATGCTTTCAGATTTTTTTGAGTTTAACTTAGTAATAAGTTTTAAGCATACGGGTTTTCTTGAAAAAAAAATTGATTGGGACTTTATGACACATAAAGTAAAATCAGTTCAAGACACTAGCAATTTGATTTTGAAATTAACTATTCCTAAATCAGCAAACTCAGAATTGGTATAGATTAGGGCAATTTCTCTCTGTAATGCTACACACTCAAATTCATACTTGAAACAGAAGCCTAATCTACTGGAAGACATAACAAACCATAAATTCAAAAGATTATGGTAGTTTGTGTAATGTTAAGGGCAGATGATGGCCTAGCATGTTTGTGGAATGGTAAGGATTTTTCAGGTTAGTTTGACTAGGAGTGAGAAAAATAACTGCAGACACTTATGCTTTTAATTGGTGATTCCTTAATAACTAAGGATATTCAATTTTTATGTGCATTTGGGAATTTATATGTCTTCCTTTGTAAGATGTTAAATCTTCTGCACATTAAAATTTGGGTTATCTTCCTATAGTTTAAGAGCTCCTTATATATTCTATATACAATTCCTTTACAAATATAAATATTAGGATTATTTTCTTCCATTCTGTACTTTGCTACTTTGTTTACATTTTTTTTAAGATTTATTTTTTTATGCATACAAGAGCTGGACTGTTGGCCAGAGGTGTGGGAGAGGGGCCGGTGAGAGTACTCACCAGAGACGGAATGGGGAGCATAGAAATACTGAAATACACTGCTAAGGGTCTCGAGAAGTGGGAGAGACAGGAGAGGTCTGCTGTGCCATGTGGGTCAGCTCCCTGGCTGGGGATAGAACTCATGCTGCAGTGCCTGGCAATAGTTTCACAGTGCTGAGACTTAATCCCTTGCACCACCAAGGAGATCCCACCACTTTGTTTTCTTAACACAAAAATGTTTAAACTAAATTCTAATTGGGGCCCACCTGGTGGTCCAGGGGTTAAGGCTGTAAATTGAAAATTGGATTCAGGTGAAGACATTTGATCTTCCAGCTCAAAACAGGGAAAGGGGAGATAATCTATCAATTAAATGAATTGACAAATATACATTAAACTCAGCTACATACAAGCTTCTTTCAGAGACATTGGGATGTAATGATGATTAAGGCAGTGGTGATCTATGTTACTATATTACTTGTTAACCATTTGCCCATTTGGAATAAAATGTTCTATCAATTTCCATGACAAGCGTCTTCAAATGAGATTGTACATTATTTATATTTTTACCTCTAAATTAAATATCTCTTCTATAATTTATTATTCTCTGTTTTCCAATTGTATTATAAATAAGAGTTTATGTCCTCTTTCAAGCTATAGCTTTTATAGCTAAAAAAGTTAACTATGAAGCCTACTTATTTATTTCCCAGGATAAATGTGTGTACTTTTTTAAGGATATAGAAGAGATAAATTAATATGTTTTACTTCAAAATATGATCTTAAATCTAGTAGAGCATAATTAAACTGGAATAAATATATTTTTCAAAGACAGCTAATTTTAAATGTAATGATAGACTATCCAAATTTGTCTAGCAAATGTGTATTTGTAATGTAATATTCTACTTATAAATTATGTAGCAATCTTTAAATGTAATTTTATATTGCATATTAGTTGTAACAGAGATATTGCATGACTACATGATTCTACACAAAAATATTAAAGTTGCAATACTTATTAACATTATTTCAGTTACCATTACTTTAATATAACACTTATTTGTCTTTGTTTAAATTTACAATTTAATACACTACGGATAGGATCAAATACAGTTTTTTTTTTCAGAACTCCATTATAATAAAAAAATGGAAATTTATTTTCCCCCAAGTTAAGAATTCATATTTCTAGTTAAATTCACTCGGGTCAGATCATACTTTTCCAATGTAAGTAATTCCAGTTCCCTTAATGATAACATAGGATGGTAGAATGACTTGGATAGACTGCAGAGAAAATTTAAAACAACTAGGAATAAGTGTCATTATGGTTAATCTGCCACCCAAATATAATAGATTTTGAAGAGATTTAAAACTGTATATATTCAAAAATTATTTCATCTCAGAGAAAATAGCTGCACTTATTTCCCTTAAACTACTTTAAAATAGTTTCTTCAGAAATAGATTTTCCAAGTGTAATTGATATTAAATGTAAAAATTTAAACTTACTTGCTATTGTAAGACTTACAGTAAAAGATGAATTTGTGGGTTTAACAATAAGTAAAGAAAAAAATTGCATTTGTCTAACTTAGCCAAAGAGGTTAAGTTAATGTCTAACTAACATGATACTACTAGTGGGAGAGAAACAGGATGAACCAAAGGGAAAGAGACACTGGACTATGGTGGAGGATTATAAATACTTTGGATGATGAGTGTGGTGTGGTAACATACCTCTGAAGAGGCATGGATCCATTTCTCTAAATCAGTAAAATAGTTGAACCAGTGTTACTTCAATTAAAACAAAATACATGGTATGTTTTCCAAATTTTACATGCACATTAATAGGAATTTTCCTGAATATCCAGAGCATCAATAAAATACAATTGCGCCACATTGCAGAAGTATTCCTAATTTGAAATTATCAGCATTTTCAATATGTGAGTTTAGAGTGAATCTAACTATTATTTTTTCTTGGTTAATCCAAAAGCCAACATGAAATTTTGTTATCATTCACACATTTTTTAAGGTATCTTTAGCCCTTTAACCTCTCATACAAGGTGATATAAACTGTTATCATTTATGTATTTGTGTTTTGGGATTTTCTGAACATAAAGGAAAAAGAACAATAAACTAAAAAGCAGGATTACAGAATTGACTCCACTATTTGCTTTTTCCATTATCTGCAATAACTTTTCTCATCTCACTTTCAACATATTTCTTGTATTGAGTAATATAAAAAGTGTTTCGATGTTTTTTAATCATTGAGAACTTATTAAAGAATTTTATTTTATATTTAGTTTGGTTGAAACAGGTTTTTATAATTTATGTGTTTTATGTACAATTAAGCTAGCTATATAGCTAGCAATTTGGAATATTTGGTATTTTATTTGACATCTTTCTTTTTCATTATTATCTAAAATAAACCTTTACGTGTTTTTCAGTAGCAGAGTTTCAATATCAGAGTTTTCAATTTCAGAGCTTATTTGTGTGTCTGTGTGTGTATGAGTGTGTGGTTTTATTTGGATCAATTTTTGGAGCTCACTTGTGTTTTTATGCTTTCAATTTATTCCCATCTATATAGCTGTCATATAGTTCCCATTCTTCATTCTAGCCTACTTAATCACATATTCAAAATATCAGCTATCTCACTGAATGTTAATAATATCTGTTTGCAAACCTTACAAATTGAACTTAAAAGATATGGTTGGTTTAGAGAATATACAATTTGAAAATCAGTGATAACAAGGAAGGGTAAAGATTTATAAATTATGTGATTATTAGGGGTATATAATTGGGGGATTGTGCTCCTTTCATTTTGCATGAATACGTAAAGAACCTTGTGAAAACTGGGCTGAAACAGAGTAACTGAAAGATCAGGATCTTCAGAGCAGAGGGCATCTATTCCCACCATAGCTGTAGAGATTGCGGAAGCTAATGACACAAACTTCTCTTGACGCATGGAACAGTGTGGGTTTGCTCTAACTGGCACTGGAAAGGCATCTCAAAGGGAAAACATAGAGGGTTTGCAAGGGCCTGTGTGCCCATCATCTGCCAACCAACATTTCTCCTCTCCTACTTGGGTTACTTCACTTTACCTCTGGAACTCAAATATCAAGTCACCCATGGCATCTGACAGAAACCACAATGGATTGAGAAAATAAAAATAATTTTTTCAGCCTGAACTTTCAAAGCATTTTTGTGTTCCTTTGAAAAGGTTGTCATTTCTGTTAGAATGCCTATTTAGTAAGTTCCAGATATACTGGATGATACTAAAAGAGGAGTTAGCATTCAATACTTGATAAACAACATTTTATTCATAATTCCTGAAACTGAGTTTCTTTTGTTTAGTAATTAACCTCATTAACCTACATATGTCTTTAGGCAGACAGTGTTTATCTTATCACTATATGATAGTTAACGACTCCGTAATTGCTTAGACATAAAGGTCCCTTGCCAGTTTTTACCTGAGTTAGCTTATGCTTTTTTAATTTTTTAAAAAAAGATTTATTTATTTATGCATCCTAGAACTGGGGTACAGGCCAGAGGTGTGGGGAGGTGACAGGATTCACCAGAGACAGATTGGGGAACAGAACAGGCAGATCTAAAATACACAGCTGAGGGGAGCAGTGGGCACATATGGAGAGGTCTGCTGTCCCATGTGGGTCACTTCCCTGGCTGGGGATAAAACTCATACTGCAGTGCCTGCAGACAGCTTCATAGTGCTTCACCTTCATTCCTTGCACCACCAGGCAGGCCCCACATTGTTTTAATCTGTTGGTTCAGGGAAAGCACTTTGCATCCTGTTTTATACTGCAGTGGGAGGAGAGTATGGATAGCAGTTAGGATTTCCACTGTAAATGCAGAATATATAGAAACACAGAAATTCTGTAAAAATCATTTTGACTTTTCTTTCCCAAACAGTGTTTGTTTCACACTGCATTGCAGAAGACTGTTTACAAAATAGCACAAAACAGATACTTAAATTCTGTTAATGTAAAGTTTCTTTTATAAAGAATGTTTCTTGGTTTTTTCCTTTATTACTCCTGGCGCCATCACGGCTTGTTCTAAGTCTTGTTGCTTGTTTGTTTATATAAAATTAATTGCCATATTTGAAAAGGGTTTGAGTGATTATATTGTTTTTAGTGTATGATTCACAACTAGTGATTTAAACATCATTTTTCAAGACTTTCAGTTAGTCATCATAAGCAATTATTATTACATATAAATATGCCACATTTTAATTCTGTTTGGTATCTGATTTCTTTATAAACCACTCAAATTTCACTTCATTTTTAAAGTCCATTTTCAGGAGGAAATTGATGTAATAATTCCTGAATACTTTATAAATCCAAATAGTATTATTATCTCAGTGGCTTACATGAGTCTACTTAATCAGCTAATAACTCTGAACATCATGTGGTTCACAGATTAGGAAAAACAGGTTTTCTTGCCTTCAGCATTCGCACAATCAATTGGAGATGACAAGACATGAATAAAAGGAATCAAGTAAAGAATTGGCAGAGGACAAAACAAGAAAATTGTTCAAAGAGAGATGAAAACAAACACTAGGGTGTTAGAGAGGATCAGATTCCTGTGGTGAGAAGTTGGAAGTGGTAGAGAGGGGATAGATTCAGTCTGAAAGGGGGGTAGGTTTATGGCAATTTGAGGGCAAGAATGGGGAGATTCATTCTCATATGGGGAGTATTGGAAGTTTATGAAAAAAATGCATAGAAACAAGAAGGCAGATGGTATTTGTCAGCAACACATTGTTAAAATCTTTTCAATAATGATAATGTCTGGATATAGAAAAGAAAAGCAGGTGGAAATTTTGCATTTTGATATTGAATGTATGGTAGCTCGGGCTATGTAGCTAATAGATAGGTTGCATGTATTTCATATCATAAAATATTTCAGAAAATATTAGGCAGTGCATAATTAAATTCTAGTAACTAGGATGAAAGCAGAAAGATAAAAGAATAAATTATTTTAGTGGCCCACTTTATACATAGGGTCTATGTTCAAATGTTAGCTGTGAGACTAGAAGGAATGGAAAGAATGGGGGAAGTTATAGAGAAAGTAAAGATTACATATTCGAGGTAAGACTGAATTTTTTAAGGGAATTATTAATTTTTTAAAGGGAATTTGAATTAAGAGAATTTTCAAAATGGCATATATACAAGATCAAAATCCAGGGAAATTAAAAGAAAGGGATAAATATGCAACTCTTGATCTTCGAAGATCCTATGAAATTTTGAATGTGAAACTCAGTTAATAATTACCAGTGAAGCTTCCTGTAATGTGAAAACTCTTCATGAATGTTTGTATTGAGGACATTTGATTTCCCCTAGCCAAAGGCTACATTCCCAAACTACTTCCCCATTTCAGCTGTCTGGGAAATACATAGTTCATGAATTTATAACCATCTCCCTGCAAAATCGTCGCCAAGTATCCATCCTATTACCTTTGGAATAGTAGCAGAATTTTTAATGAATTTCTATTTGAAACAGAAAATTCTCCTAGAACATGGACATATTTTCTTTTATAAAACACCTTTGTATCACATGCCATTTGTGTACTTTATGGGATTTATCATTGTTATTAAGGTGAAATTTCTATACTTAACTCCTTGTTTACTCATGATATATGATCAGGACAATTATTTCATTTTTTATTTTATTTCTTAATACACTACTATTGTATATATTTACATCACCCTTATAGTGGGATAGGTATAGTATTTATTTACTATAAAAGTTTTTATTATTCATAATTTAGCAATTCATAGTATTTACTGTAGAAGTTTCTTTGAAGTACATAAGAGGTCAAGAAACATAACTCTGATTCAGCGTTATAATTTCTGAAATCTAAAATGCTATGGGGAACTCAGGTTGTCATTCCTTTCTCACATAATATTTATTGATATTAATATTAAATGTTAGTGTGTGTGTGTGTTAGAGATATACAAAGGTTTTCTTGAGAACCCAAGAGACTCTTACTTGACCATTGCTCTCTAAAGTTGACAGATTAAAGTTTCTTAGTTTCTAGTCCTGAGGAATGAACACATGTCAGACAGGTAGAAAGATGGATAGATATGAATGCAAATCTTTTGCCCCTCTTAACAGAGGAATCATGTCTGTTTTTCTCTGATTTTGATATTGAGCTGGACTAGTGACTTGATTTGACCAGTATAATGTGTTGTGACCATGTCTAAACTGCTGAGGGTACCCTTTGTCAGACATGCAGCTACTACCTTTACCACTTGACATGTTCTCTTTTATCTTATTTTTTTAAAGGTTTATTCATGCATACAAGAACTGGGGTACAGGCCAGAGGTATGGGGAGTGAGAAGAGTCACTAGAGACAGAGTGGGGAGCAGAACAGGCAGATCTATGGCAATGCACTGCTGAGGGGAGCAGCGGGTGAAACAGGAGTGGTCTGCTGCAACATGTGGGTCACCTCCCTGGCCAGGAATCGTACTTTGCTGCAGTGGTTGCAGATGCTTCATAGTGATAAGACTTCACCCTTTGTACCAACAGGGAGGCCTAACACATTCTCTTTTAGAAACCAGTCACCAAAGAAAAATGATTTCTTTGAGACACCATGCTATGAGAAACCAGACATATATTCCAATAAGTGCAAATCATTTAGCAAGTTAATTTAAAAATAGGGAAAATAATGTTTTCCCTACCTACTTGATATTCAGAACACACTACAAGCAAATACCATGTATGTATGTGTCTGTATTTAGTATGTATATCATATATCGAAATTTAGTATGCATTTCTGAGCAAATATATTTTAAAACTATATATTTAAAAGCAAAGCTTGCTCAGCAAATGCATTATGGTATTTTTGAGTGTTTCAGTTATTTTACCAAGTACTTTCATGCTGGGAGTGGAAACAAATAAATAATGATGAAAAACACCACGGTGCAAAATATTAATTTTATCACCAAAAATTGTGATTGCATGTTTGTGTAGAGTTGTATATGAGTGTACTCCATGTGTTGTGTAAAACTTTGTACAAATCTTTTATAATAAAGAGCTTTGTAAAATTGTAAATCTAACCAATATTCTATACAATTACTTTTCAAAACTTCTTCCTTTTACTTTTTGCTTCCCGTCAACTTTTCAAGTTTTGGGGCCTCACTTGTGACCTAGGTCTTAAGTTGCAGTGCTATCACCACTACAGTCTGAGCTAGCCCACATGGTGAGGCAGACTTCTCCTGTCTCTCCCACTACTCCCCTCAGCAATGTATTTCAGTAGATTTGCCTGTCCTGCTCCCCATGCTGTCTCTGGTGAATGATCTCATACCCTGCACCTCTGGCCACACCCCAGTTGGTTTATGCATAAATAAATAAAGAAAGCTTTATAAAAACAAATTTCAATATTTGGGTCAGCACTATTTTATTCTAGAGTAGTCTATCAATGTATTTGGCACTACAGTTTTCTATATATGTCTTAAAATTTTTCAGAAATCTCATTACTCTGTGTGTATGTGTGTGTGAGATTTAGGTTACCAGCTTGAAGAACAAAATTTACTTTTTTCAGAATGAAAACAGTATAGTTACAATTGAATACAAATAGTCAACTATTGCAGTGCATTACCACAACACTGTTTACTACTAATGACATTAACAGAATAATTCACCCAGGGATCTTCAACATCAAGGACAGAAATAGAATATGAGTGCGGCACAGTCCTGACTCTGTGTGTGAATCTTCTATGGTATATCCTTTGTCCCCACAGTAGAGAAGTGGTATGGTCCAGCCAGGCAGTCAATGTCCTACAGCATGAGTTTCAAAATTAGTTCATCTGCTTTCCAACTTTATAACTTGCAGGTTGTTTATGCAATTATGTAATGAAGTATATCATTCCTGTCCCAAGTTTTTATTGTTTCAAAATACAAAGCACTCTACTTATGTAAAACAGATAAGCCAAAGATTAAATAGGATGCTAGAACTTTCTGCCCTAAAGTTCACATTTTTTCTTTTCATATATACACTGAAATTGTTTTCCTTTGTCAGATTGTGGCTTTGAAGACATATGGGTTTAAAGTATTTTAGTGTCCTATGTAATCTAGAATAAAAATTTGCACACCATAAGCTGCCTATGTGACACTGATTCTACATAAACATTTATAAATAACAGAAATAGGGGTCTCCCTGGTGGCGCAGCGAGTTGAGCGCCACACTGTGAAGCATCCATGGCACAGCAGCACAAGTTTGATCCCCGGCCAGGGAGGGGACCCACATGGCACAGCAGACCTCTCCTGCCTTGCCCGCTGCTCCCTTCAGCAATGTATTTCGGTCCATCTCTCTGTTCTGCTCCCTAATCTGTATGTCTCTGGTGAATCTTCTCACCTCCCACGACTCTGGCCTGTATACCAGCTGTTGTATGAATAAATAAATAAATAAATAAACAAATAAATAAATCTTAAAAAGAAACAGAAATAAACTTGAATTTCTGAAAAACAAAGGATTTATTTTGATGATTCAAAGAAGCAAAAGACCAAAATGTAGTCAGCTATGAGAAATTAATAAATTTCCCATTTCCTAAAATATAGGAAATAGAATTGCAGTAGGAAGACAACATAGTCTCATATATGGGTCTTAAAGTTTATTCACCTTATTTGTTTATGATGTTTGCTTTTGTTTTTATCCACAACTTTTCCCAATAACTGGAGGTAAATTGAACAAAATGCACAAGATTTTATTTTTTTCCTAATTGGCAGAGAAATTATTTTATTTATGTACTTTTTCAAATTATGTCTATTGAAATAAGGTTGGTTTATAATGTGTATCTTTGGGGGTTATAGGTTTAAAGCTATACACATGTATTTTTCACACCTTTTACTTATGTGATGAATTACATTGATAGATTTTCAGGGCTGAATTATCCCTATGTCCCTAGAATAAATCCTACTTGGTCATGATGTATAAAATTTTTGATTTATTGAATAATATGGATTATTATTGGGGATTTTTACATCTGTTCATTAGACAAACATTTATAATTCTCTTTATGTGGCTTTGTTGTCAGGCTCAGGTTATCAGAGTGATGTTGACCTATGTCTTGGAAGCTCTCCCTCTTTCCTATTTATTGAGGAGTTTGAGAAGGATTTGTTTAGTTCATCTCAGTTTGGTAGAACTCACTAATGAGTGAGTTATAGTCTCACTATACGCTCTATTTTTCTCTGAGAGATATTTGACTATTATTTCAATGTTTTTGCTTGAAATTCATCTGTCCAGATTTTCTCTTTTTTCCTGGTTCAGTCTTGGAGGGTTGTAGCTGATTAAAAATTTCCCCATTTCATCTAGCTTATTCAATTTTTGACATATAGGTGTCTATAGTCCTCTTGTAACCTTCTCTATCCTCCTGTGAGTGCAAACTGGAGATGGTGAAAGTTGAGGGGAGGGATAACTTTCTTTTGGGGATCCCAGGGAAGTCAAAGACACTTGTGAGAGCCCAGAGACCATGTTGATGATGGTTCTGTGGCTCTTTCCACTACTGAGCCAGTCTTTGGTGACCTGGGTGTAACGTGTTCAACTTTTGGGGAAAGCTATGCTCTAATAGTGAATTATCTTTCTCCTTCCCAGGCTGGTGAGAGAACCTGTGGGAGAGTTGGGGAAAGGGTCATTACTCTCCCAGTGAACTGTTGTCATTCTGACTGATTTTTTTAAGTCTGTTATTCCCTTTGCAATGGTTTCTGACTTTCCACTTGCTATGACACTGATCCTCAGTGTCCCTTATTCTGTCTACCTTCATTCTTGATGTGACTAGTTCCTTAGGAGCTTATCCTATGTATTCCTGAGGGAAGCAATGATTCAAGAATTTTCTATGTTTACCATCTTCTCTCTCCCAGCAGAAAAAAAAAATAATGTTTAATTTGCAGACTGAAAATGTATCTTCTAGTGACTTCAAATGGCACTGGAAGTAGGTTAGCTAAGACAAGTGTGCCTAAGTTTTATAATTCCCTCCTTCTGAGACCAGCACATATTATAAAATAGTCACTTACATACTTATCCCATAATATCAATTTCAAAACCTGGGAAATGGATCCTGATTGTCTTGGGTTAGGTCACCATTTCTTCTGTACTCATTTGTGGGCATAAGAATGGGACCCACACATGAATGAATGACCATCTGAACTGGGGGGAGTGGCACAGGTTTGATATATATGAAAAAAGGCATTATTGCCTTTTTTGGTCTGGGTGTTATCTACTAGTCACATTTAGTTGAAATCTGGAAAATTATCTTGATTTTTCCTGTATCATAAACCTTTTTAACTATCACTTTTTAATAATGTTTCTCCTGCCTTCTTCCTTTATCATTAAGGTTTCATTTAAAAAGAAGTGACCTATATGATTTCTAGCTGAGAAAGCAAGTAATTAAATAATACCCTTGGGCTCATTCTATTTTCCTACTTTATCAAGAAATAAGAAAGAAAGGTCTCCTGAAGGAGAGTTCAAGAAAATGCTGATACACTGCAAAATATAGTTTAGTTTTGCCTACAAGGACAATACTTTTTCTACCAAATAAGTGACTCTCTCACACTTGAAAACATAGGGGGTGAAATTACATAAGCATAATAGATGATGTAAAGTATTTTTTGTTGTCAGTTTCAAAATAAAAAGTAGAATTATTAGGTTATGTTTGATGGTCCTTGTTTCATTATCATCATATCTGCAGCAGGAGTAACATTTGTGACTTCAATAAAAGCAACACTTATAAACTAAATATATATTAGATACTCGAAATTATTTTAAACATTAATACTTCAGGAGAAAACAGGCTTATTTTATGCATCTAGTAAAGATATATTAACATGAAAACAGAAAATGTAAAATGATGAAATAGAAGTTAAAGGTTTAAATATAAAGTAAAATTTTGACAGTTGCAATGTTATTATATAAAAATATATATTTTATTTTAAAAAATGCAGACTTTTTCATATTCCCTTATATTTTATACACACTTGGAGATGTACTAACTGATGAAAATATCATTAGAGAAAAAAACCACAGAAATATCACTTACTAGGATTTTAATGTAGGAGGTTCAAAACATAAACATACTATTGAAAATTATGTTAAGGATGGATACAGTAGGGTTTTATCATTAAGCATAACAATTTCTTCATGTACAAATAACCAGACATATGGATATTTTGAAGATAATGGTTTAGTTTGTTTTAATGTACAAGCTCATTTAGCTATTCAGAGCAATCAAAAACAAACACATATACTTGGAGATATTTGGAAAGTACAAATATTAGAATTAACATTAAAACTGAGGGTAAAGTCATTGTATTGATCATCCTATTAACAAAATGTAATTAGTTAGTTAATTTTAAGAAATGGTTTAGGAAATGAGATAATAGCTTACAGATCTTGAGCCTCAGTGATGTCAATGAAACAGATAAATTCTAATTTAAAAAATAAATTATTTTTAATGATCTACTTTAAAAACTGATGTTGTCTTAAAACTTACTTTTTAAGATATTACCTAACTACCATGATATCATAAAATAAATGATTAGTGAGAAAAATAGTATACTAGTATATCATTAGCCAATGTTTTCTGAACACCAATACTTATAAATCATATATCCTAGAAACTAATACAAAGATGTAAGAAGAATACCACATGTGAATCATTATGAGGGTCAATTGTGTGGTAAAGGGTAAAATTGTACTTTTAATGGTGAATGTATTTTACATACATGTTGGTTTTTAATGATGCATACCTGGAACATATAATTCTAATGCTACTTCAATAGAATAATAGTAAATGTATGCAGTGAATAAAATTAGAAAGGACTATTAAGTAAGCGCTAATATATTTAATAAAACTGCCTGGTATAAAGTACAAACTGATGTGGTTAATTGAGAAGGAGCACTTGACAGCCTGAAAGCCTGGCAGTTGGAAGCATACTTAGTTTTCTCCATTTGGTCCTGATTTGGAAGTGGGAGCAAAAATTAGGAAAGTTTTCATTTATTAATTAAGAGATGACTATTTGGGGAGCCTCCCTGGTGGTGCAAGGGGTTAAGTAGCAGCACTATAAAGTGGTCCATGACCACTGAAGCCAGTCTGCCTGTTCTTCTCCCCACTCTGTCTCTGGTGAATCCTCTTGCCCCCCACCCCGACCCCCACATCTCTGGCCTGTACCACAGTTCTTGTATGCATACATACATATTTATGTATTTATGGGGTAGATCTATTAAGGATAGATTGCTGCATAGTTTGCTGCTTGACTTTCTGGCTTGGTGGTTGCATTTTGTGAGTAAGTTCTACTTTTATGTATGGCCCCAGTATTGCCTGTTTGTATATTCAATCTCTCACTACTTAGGTAAGATATTTAAACAAAAAGCAATAGTTATAATTATTATCCAAAATAACTAGAAGAAAATCAAGTATTTGTTGTTTAATGGACTGGATTTCCAGAAGTAGTCATCTGCACAATGGTGAGGAAAATACATGAAAATTAATTTAAAAAATATAATTTAAAACAAGTATATTCAGGTCACTATGACCTATAAGAAAATATTTAGAGATAATTGATGTAATCATTGAATTAAATGGTTCAATTTCTTTTGACCAAAGATGAGTTAATAGAGTAGAAATTTAATTGACTACAATATTAAACGTAAGCTATAAGTAATTGTTGAACATGTTATGAACCATGATCACTTCCTTCCTCTTCACTTTATGCTAATGAAAGGCAAAGGAAGTAGTCAGCATACATAGTCAGAGTCAAACTTCATCTGTCTGTAAAGTCCTTAGAAGATTTGGGAATACTGTTGGAATAAATACAAATTGCTAAGGTAATAAGTTAGGTTAAAAATATGACTTGCCTTGGGTCTTTATGAGGGTGAATGCTTCTAGATATAGGGAAAATACTCTTTTTTTCTGCATATAATCATTACATTAATGTAGATGCAATTAAATTTATACATTGTTTTTCCTTTTTGATTTACTGGCAACTGTGTCTTAAAAAAGCCCTTGAACTAAGAAATGGAATGTGCTCATTCATTTTGTTTCCCCTGAAACCTGGGATGGAACCCGGAAAATTAAAAAAGACGGATTGACCTCTTAATGTTTACTGTCAGTCAGTTTTCAGTAATCAGTGGTAGTAGAATAGAGTCAGTATTTACTCTCAAGTCCTTGTTAAATTTCTGCAACATTAAATACACCTATATTAATTCAACATTGAATGCTCTACAAGAATTAGGTAGCTTGAGACTCTACAATTATGATAGGTAATACCTGATCCCTTCACTCAGAGTATGGACTTAATATGGAAAAGCAAGTATGTGCACTTATAATTCCCATAAAAGATCAAAAAGTATATGATGTCATAGAAGTAACATAAAGTCATGAAGTTTTCACAGCAGATTGCATGCATGTGTTTTCACGTGAAGTAAAAGCTTCATTAATCAGATTGGGTTTTATGGTGGAGTTAAGATTCAAGTAGAAACTGAAAGGGAAGATTGTTTTTCAGAAGGGAAGCATGTGATCAAAATAGAAGCTAGAAACTTGTGTGGCAGGAATGTAGATTTTTCTGGGGGTGCAATGATAATACATCTGAAAAGACAGAGAAGATTGAAACAGGAATATGCTAACAAAGACTTCTAATTATTTCTAAATTACTAAAATAGCCTGAATATTACAAAACTTTCTGTGTATGAGATTTACTGAGATTTACTTTCTGTGTATGAGATTCCCAAACTTCTTCTATCTAAAACTTATCTTGGAGAAAGATAAATAGGTGTACAGAAAACCATGGAATAGGTGAGATAGAAAATAGGTTCTAAGGAATTACCCTGCACTGATTAAATCATGCTTTTGATATAACAGAACTATTAGAATTAATGCCTACTTTACATTTAAACTATTCATAAATCCTATTTTCTATGGAGTGATTTTGTAACTTTGATTGACTTCTTACTGCTTTAAAATTTTTGCACTGTTTTTCAGTATAACTGACAAAAATACGAAAAGTTCCAGTACCTTATTGATGAGGCTATGTGTACTGTCTCATCTCTAGAAGACAAACCATAGAAAAAAGATTCTGTTGTTGTTTAATAATGTTTTCAGAGATTTTGTTGTCAAAGCAAGTTTGTATAGAATTATTTTGCTAAGTTTTCATTCTGGGTCAGTTAGTTTAAGAAACATCATTATGAAAGCAATATGACTATAAATAATGATTATTTTGGAAATAGTTTACAGGATCTGCTAATGGCTAGATTCTACTCAACTTAATATTTTGCATTTCTCATTTTATAACAAAATGATACTAAGAAATGAAAAACAAATACTGCATTTTTACAATTTTGTTTTGAATAAAATATAAAAATTGTAAGCTTCCTGAATATTTACTCTTTTAAACCATCACAGTTGTCCAAAAGTAAGAATATACCCTAGGGTAAAGTTTTCACAGTAGTTTGGAGTATGTTACAGGGACAAGATTTTTTGAATCATTTGCATATAAGACTGTCTAGATTATTCTTGCTTAGCATTTCATTGGAACTATAAATAACTGAGGAAAATAACATTCATATTTTTACTAACAAGTACAAGCTCTTTGCCTTTCAAGCAAGGGAAATTAAGTAACAAAACCATCTGTTAGATTTTTATGTTTTGAAGATATCCTGCAAACTTGCCATAGTTCATATATTATGGTTGTTATTTATGTAAGAAAAATATTGAATATTTGAAAATATTGGGAAGTACTGAGTCTTAATGTCCTCTCAATTATGCATCAGTGTGGAGCTAGCATAGCTGAGGTTTCAACTATTCAGAGGGTTAATAATAGTGACTGTGTGAACACATAAACTTTCCTCAGGTTTTCCTCTGTTATTTGTATTGCTAATTAGCTTTGCTTTCTTTGCTCCACCAACATCCCTTTCCCTCTCCCTTCCAACTTAATTGTCCCTTTTCCTCTCCTTTCTAACTTAATTGCAGAGATTTCAAAGTGTTTATTTGACAGCCCCTTTTTTTTAAGTTAGTTTACATTATTGAATTGTCTCTTATGTCAATGTCTAATATTTGTTTTTGTCAGTTTGACTTGCTTTTGCTACACAAAGTTCTCTCAAACTTCCTCTACTTTGTTGACAATGGCTTTGTTTCATCCTTTCTTATAGCTACAAGGGGCTCCATAATGTGACTATACCATAGCTTAATTCTGTTGTCCATTTATGGACATTTAGATCCTCTTTCCATGGTCATTTTTGGTGAACTTTTCTTTATTATTTGGATAGGAGAGTCATTTTCAATATTTCTTGTAGGGAGGTCTAGTGTTAACTACTATGTGTCTTGACATAAATCTTTGCATTTAGATAACCAGATCTTCTTTTTGTTTCATGGACTTGTTCCTCCCCCTTATTTGGGGAACTTTCTGCTATTATTTCTTTGGATAATATCTCTATTTCCTTATCTCTTTCTTCCTCTTCTTGCATACGGATTTCCCTTATTTTGCTTTTCATAGTGGAATAAATTCTCAGAGTGATTCTTTATATTTTGTTTTACATCTTATTTTTCCTCTTTCTCCCTGTGCCTTTGTATGTTTTCTTTGACCCTATTTATTCCTCCTTTTAAATCTATTTTTATAGAACTCTGTAACTCTTTTTATCTCATTATTGACTTGTTCACATCCAAATCTCTGTTATTTCCTTATTTAATATTTTGATTTCTATCTTCCGCTCATTAATTTCTGAACTCAAATTTTCTTTGTTTGCTTTGGTTAACTTTCCTGTGTTTTTTGTATCACTTTGATTTTTTTTGTGTGTGTGCTTTCTCATACCCTTTAAAATCTGCTATAGTCATCTTAAACTCTCTCTGATACCATGTTTTTAAGGTAGAATTCCAGTGTATTGTCACCTTGTGATGTCACATGACTTGAGGTTTCAAGTTGCATGTGATATAATTTTCCATTTCCCCATTCTGCCACTTTAAGTTTCCGAGGTTATTTTTCTTTCTAAATCTGGGTCAGCATTTTAGGAAGTTGAAATGTGTATATTTTACCTCTCTAGCAGATAGCATTGAAGTGTAATGCGATTTCATTGTTTGGGTTTCTGCTCTCTTCTGCAGTTACTTAGGCCCATGTGAGCATTTGTGTCAGCACAGGGAGAGGAAATGTGCAGTGGATCAGTATATTCACATAAGTGCTGGTGGTATCTGGGATATGTCCATAACATTGTCACAGTTTCTGCTATCCATGTCCCAGTTATGAAATGTGGCAATCTAGCAACTCTTAGTAATCTTTACTATATATGTAAAGGTTCCAAGTGGTGGGGGAGGAAAAATGTATTTTAGAAAACTTGTCAAGATCCCTGCATGGAACATCTTAGCACTTCCACAATAGGATTCACTGGACCAAGGTCATGTGCCTCCACATGTTCTCCTTCCTTCCATATGGTCCCAGGCTATAACAGTACCCAATTTTTGATCTGCTTTTGCTGTTCCAGACTGCCATCGCCACACATTTCTCTCCACTTACATCTGTTTGATGATGTATAAATCTTATTGGCCCGCTACTGCAGTCTGTTTTGGATTCTGAGGTGTAGGGGTGCTTCAATATTGCTTGTACTGTAGATTCTCTGAGTTGTGCTTCTTTCTGACTACTTATAAATCCTCTTGGTGATATCAATCTGTTTACTTCTTTTCTGTAAGTGTCCAGTTGGATGGATGTTGTGAATTTTTATCTATCTCTTGTTTATGAGCATCTACAAATTACTTAATGCAACAAAATGACCTAGAATGATAACCAACGCAATCACATAGACGCACTACATGAAAAATCATTGTACTCCTTCTTTAAGGATTCCTTAATAGTTGGTTTGTGCTTAGTATTATGAATGATACATTTTTGGATTTTGTCTTTGTTTTTTAAAGATTTATTTTTATTTATGTATGTAAGAGCTGGGGTGTAGGCCAGAGGTGTGGGGGTGAGAGGATTTATCAGAGACGGAGTAGGGAGCAGAGCAGGAAGATCCACTGAAATATACTACTGAGGGGAGCAGTGGGCGAGACAGGAGAGGTCTGTGCCATAAGGGTTAGCTCTCTAACCAGGGATTGAACTCATGCTTCATTGACTGTCCATTACTTTATAGCACTGACTTTAACCCCTGAGCCACCAGGGAGACCCCATTTTTAGATTTTGTTTTTATATTGTCCTCATGATACAGCTGCTTAGATCAATAGCTTAATTAGATAGCTATGGAACAACTTCTAGGGGGATTATTTAGGGTTCAGTTTCAAAATGTTATTATAAATTGTTAGTGCTGATGCTGACCCAGGAGAAATAAGTATTAAGATTGTGGGTCACATTGAATATTTAGATGTCTATTTATTTGAATAACTTCCCTCTTGTATTTCTATTAAATTAAACATAAAATTGTTCTCCAGAAGTATGAGCCATTTCATTTTGGTTTTGTAAAAAAGTAGAAACAAATTTTATGATACAAATTTAATGTTACTAAATTTCTTTATGATTTTTATTATGCAATATCTGTGACTATGGTAGGAAGGCATTGTGGCTCAAACTAGTCTATAATTCATGAAATAGTCAAGTAAAATTTTCATTTAAAGAGATAAAGTGGTATCTAATTTATCCAAATAGGTCTCCTAAAAAATACTTAATTTGGGGCCTCACTGGAGGAGCTGTGTGTTAAGCAATGCACTGTGAAGCAAACCACAGCCACTGCATCATGAGTTCAATCCCTGCCACTGGCAGGGGAGGGGACCCACATGGCACAGCAGACTTCTCTTTTCTTGTCTGCTGCTCCCCTCAGCAGTGTGTTTCAGTCGATCTGGCTATTCTGTTCTCCACTTTGTCTCTAGTGGATCTTCTCACCTCCCACAACTCTGGCCTGTACACCAATTCTTGTATGCATAAATAAATCAATCTTTAAAAAAACTATTAAAAAATAAGTTGGCTATTTGTCACCTTATTTATATTTTATTTTTAAAAATTAGTAGTAAATTTAAACTTTCTCAGTTCGTAAAATAAATACCTCCACAGGGGTTATGCTAAATTAAATTAGTCAGAAGGAGAAAGACAAATGTAAGATGAGTTCACTCATATGTAGACTATAAAAAGACAATAAAAGAAACACTATAAAATGACCCTTGGAACTGAATGTAGAATGGAACTACATGACAGGGAGGATATGATTTGGGGAGTCCATGGGGAGTGTATGTATAAATCTTGGTGGACCAGTTGACTGTGGTAGAAGATTATTAGTGTTTAGATGATGTCTATGGTATGGAAAGTTACATTTGATGAAGTGTAACCTATACTTCAATAAATTACACCTGATCTTAGCCAAAATCTGAGAAGTAATTCAAAACATATATAGTACTGTAAACCAATATTATCTCATTACAAAAAAATATAATAACCCATTATCTTTGTACCAGTTAGTAATGTAAAAAGCTGAAATATTGTGTAAAGCAACTTACTAAGTACTAGGTTGGAGGTATGGGATAAGGAAAAATAAAAATTCTTTCAGTAGACTAAAATTATTTGTATAACAAGTTAAAATGTTTAATATAGAAGATTTATATTTCTTCTAAATATTTTCACTGAATAATTTTTGAGGGATTCTCACAGTGAAAAAATAAATTCAAATTCTTGCAAAAGTATTTTTTAAAAAATGCTAAATTGGGTCCTCTGTGGTGCAGGGGTTAAAGTTTCAGGGCTATCGAATTATGAAACTATCTATAGCCACTACTGCATGAGTTTCATCCCTAACCATGGAACTGACCCACATGGCGCAGCAGACCTCTCCTGTGCTAGCCACTGCTCCTCTCAGCAGTGTATTTCAGTAGATCCGCCTTTTCTGCTCCTCACTCTGTCACTGGAGAATCCTCTCACCTCTCACATCACTAGCCTGTAGCCCAGTTCTTTTATGCATAAATACAAAATAAATCTTAAAAAAATAAAAAAAATGCTGAATTATTTTCTTTTAAAAATGTTGATGGAATTATGGTGAGCTTGTAACTTCAGTTTTGAAATATAGATTTTCTTTTGTAATCTAATCTGATAGCTCATATTTTCAAAATGCTTAGAAAATTAATTTGATAAAATTAAATTTTTAGAAAATTCATAATTTTTTAGAAAAATGTTTAGAAAATTTTAGAAAATTCAAACTGTATTTGCCATACATTACAGCAAATGTTTATTCTCCTTGTTATTCTCATTCTCATTAATAACAATATAGAAAGAGAAAAATTTGCTTTAAGGAAATTTTACTTATTTGATCTCTTAATTTAATTACCCATTATTTTTTGGTAAATTCATACTAAATAAGTAGTATACTCCTTAAAAATTTTTGCATATTATAAAAGATATGAGGTTACTTCATTTTCTATTGATAATATTATGAAATATAAAGGGAAAAATCCATTCTTTTTCTACTAGCAGAAACCAGTGATATTTTGAGAAAAACAACTTTTAGATTAGAGAAAATGAAGGAGCATTATACTATGTAAAAAAATCTGAAATAACATAGAAGTAACAAACATTTTCATTACGGATAAAGTGTAGAAAGAAAAGTTTTAGAGACTTCCAAATGGAAATATGCAGTCTTTAAAGTTAACAAGTAAAAACTGGGGGCAGCGGGGAGGAGTAATTTCTTAGTGAACATATCTACATTGTAGTTATGGCATTTTCTGTTTTGTATTGCCATCAATATTCTAGCTAAAAATTGTCTAAAATAACTATTCCAAAATACCTTTCTGTTGTTTTTTTGTTAAAGTATATTTCCAGAATAAATAATGATTTTTAAAGGTCATACTTACAATTATGTATATGTGGGATAGAGGGATGCAGTGACTTTGCTAATATATCATGGCTGTAATGTTCAAATAATTATAGGTTGGATAGTTCTAATTGAAAATGAAACAAAAACAGATATTTTCAAAATACATTTTAAAATAAATGTAACATTATTAACTTATGTGAATATAATTTTGACATCTTAGCAAGAATTCTAACCAGACCATTTTACAATGATATTTATTAAACCTTCAAGGAAGTGACATACCATATCCTAAACCATTTTTCTTTATAATAATAGATGGGGAAAACCTCTGTCATCTTTTATAATTTTTGTAGCAATATCCAAAGTCATCTGCACAAAAAGACCATCTTCATTTAAATTTATTTACTTAATTAATTTGTAAATAGTACATTGCAACCAAGTAAGTTTTAAATCAAAAAGCATGGATGATATGATTATCTAAAAAGCTGTTTATAATATATATATGAATATTAACATAATATTACTCTGTTCATGTTAAAGATCATTTAATATTTGCAAATAGAACATATTTTTTCAGTAAGTATCCAAAATGTGTAACTAAAACCTTTAGTAATTATGTATTTATTGTTGAAACATTAGAACATTTTCATTCTTATTAAAAAGTTGCAGTTAAGACAAGAATACTAATTATGAGAACATCTACTTACTATTTTATTTGTTGATTCTAGACAACATTAAAAACAATAGGATGCAAAGATTAGAAACCGAGAAAAATATTTTACAAAAGATAGAATTGTGTATGGATCAATGTGTCACTGATTTTTTAAACAGTATAACTAATAGAATTCTAAAAATATGTATATGTTGAAAAATCACTATATACTATTTATCAGTGTTCTCAACCAGCAAAAATGGATGAGTAGATAAACATGGGAAGTTTATAAACTCTGAATTTGTTTCTAAAAATACTGTTCTATGAAGTAAATGAAACAAGACAGAAAAATAATAATATAACAATTAGTATATTTTAGATTTGTATATCTTATTTTGTGTTGAATAAATACCTGAATAACTTAGGTACTATTTTACTGATACAAGATTATTTTGACAGCAATATTTATCATAGACAATTAAGTGTGTAGTGAAATTACAAAATATGGATGAGGAAGGAGTTCATTAGTTGCACAATACTGGTTACATGTAAAATAGAAGAGAGAAAAATGGCACCAATGAAACAAAGTCAAAAACAGGGAGATAGAATTAAACAATTTGGCCCTTTCACCTGAAAATTGAAGAAAATATTTTGTAACATACACTTGGTTGTGAAGTACAAATATAAAAATCACCAAATATAATATCATAATGCTCATTCTTATAAACCTGTAAGGGACAGTTTTTTTGAAGCATCAATATTAATAAAAGATTCTTTGAGTTATTATAGTTAACTTTCTATGGTTAGTTCTTAGTTTGACTTTATCTTAACCTTTGTTTGGTTTTTCTATATTCCACATATAAGTGACACCACCTGGTAGTTGTCTTTCTTTTTCTGATTTATTATGCTTAGCTATATCCAATCCAGTTTAAACCATGTTGCCACAAATGGTAAGATCATTCTTTTTAGTACCTGACTGCTAGTCCATCGTGTAGATATATTACTACATTTTCCTAATACACTCACTTGCCCCTGAACATTTAGGCTGCTTCCATAACTTGTCTGTGGAGAATTTGTAAATAGCTCTACAATGAATATAGGCGTGCTTATGCCCCTTAGAATTAGTGTTTTTACCTTCATCAAATATTTTATTGATTGATATGTTTTATACCTGGTCTTAGAGGAAAGCTTTCAGCTTTTCAATATGAGTATGATCTTGCTTATGGGTTTGTCATATATATCCTTTATTATGTTCAGATATGTTCCATTTAGCACCGATTATTTTTAATGTTTTCATCATAATTGGATGTTGAATCTGATCAAATGCTTTCTCAGCATCCATCGATATGATAATATGGATTTTTATCTTTCCTTTATTGATGTGCTGTATTTCATTGCTTGATTTTTCCAATGTTGAACTACCCTTCTTAGTTATTTTTTTTTTAAGATTTATTTATTTATGTGTACAAGAGCTGGAGTACAGGCCAGAGGTGTGGGGGGGTGAGAGGATTCACCACAGAGAGCGGTGAGCAGAACAGGCAGATCAACAGAAGTACACTGCTGAGGGGAGCAGCGGGCACAGCAGGAGAGGTCTGCTATGCCATGTGGGTCCCCGCCCTGGCCGGCAGCAGGGATCGAACTCGTGCTGCAGTGGCTGCGGTTTGCTCCATAGTGTGTTGCTTAACCCACTGCGTCACCAGGGAGGCCCAATTATTTATGATATATAATCCTTTCCATGCACTGTTTCAGTTTGTTAAAATTTTGTTGAATATTTTTGCCTCTATGTCCATTAGGGTCATTTGTCTTTAGTTTTCTTTGTTCTGTGTTGTCCTTATTTAGTTTTGGTATTAGAATACTATTGGCTTTGTAAAATGTGTTTGGAAGTGTACACTCTTTCTCAAATTTTTAGAAGATTGTAAGCAGGGTAGTATTACCTCATTTTTGAAGATTTGGTAAAACTTATTTGTAAAACCTCTGTGCCTAGACTTTTATTTTCTTAGAGGGTTGTATAATTCTAATAATCTGTCTATCTCTTCTAGGTTTTTTTAAACTTATAAGCGTAACAGTGTTTACAACAATCTGTTATTATCCTCTGAAATTTTAAAATCTATGGGTTTTCCAGATGGTTCCTTCCTTAGGAGGAATATAAGGGAACCAAATAAGGATCAAGAAAAGGAATAAGAAAAATAATAATAACAATAACAGCAATAAAGACACAAAAACCAAAAATGAGGAGACAAGGACAGATTGGGGACACTTGGGGGGGAGAGTGAGGGGGAGGGTTGAGGGAAGATGGGAGCATGGGGGAGGACTGAGGTGATGGTGCATTGGTGAGATGGTGATGGGGAATGCATGGGGATTACAATT
>JAGFMF010011827.1:9815005-9937469 GCA_019455555.1 Galemys pyrenaicus
GCTTGGTTGTTTGTATAGAGGAAGGCTACTGATTTTTGTGTGTTGATTTTGTATCCTGCTACTTTGCTAAATCGGCCAATTAGCTTGAGTAGATTTTCTCTACAGACTATATTTTAAGTCATATATTTGAAAGATAAATGATGAAAACTTTAAATTGGGTATAGTTGGCAGTGTTTCAGCAGCTGAGCTTCACTTTAAATATCTATAACCTTAGGAGACTGCAAAATATTTTCAGATTAAGGTACTCCTGCAACAATTAGTGGGGAATAAGTAAGTATAAAGTATTAAGAACTTTTTCTGTGATGATCACCTTATTTTACTAACTGCTGAAACAGCAAGGGGCAAGATATGCTGGGAGAAGGAAAACAGTAGCATTGATCTGAGCACTTTGGTTTAGGCACGTGTGTGCCAGCATGGCACGTCATATCTGCTGGGTCATCATCGCCAGCCTCATTATGGTCTTATACCAGAATTAAATTACTAATTTGCATTACTTTTAGCAAGCAGGGAATTTGGAATTTGAACTATTAATGGATAAAATCATGTGACATGTCAAATTAATACTTGATGATGACTGGTTTATCTACATAATCTGTGGAATTAATTTTCAGTTAATATAATATCCCTCAAGTAAAGATTAAGTTAAGTGACTTAATTTTGCAATCAAAGGATATTGTGTATAGACTTGCTTGTTCAGTGTTCACTTTTATATATTATATATAGTCTCTCTATATAAGTGTATATACATATAAAATGTATCTTAGTTCTTAAGAGATAAATTTTATTGGTTTATGTTGCCTATACATGACAGTCTACAGACTTCTAAAAAATGGTTTATGAGCATATTCTTCCAAAGTCACTGGGTTTCATCAAGAAAGTATTTGCAAGCCAAAATCTCAATTACTCCTTAACAGAATATAAAACTTTTTTTGAAATAATGTTCATTTTTCCATCTCTGCTGAAGTGATTGTAAGTTTCAGTTGACAATATATCACTTCAGCTTTTTGACAAATCCCAAGGGTTAAAAAATGGACCCAGATAATAATCTAATCATAATAATTATCCTTACTAGAATTCTTTCTTTTCACATGATTAACCATAGTTATGAACCATTCATTTATGTTAGTGCTTGGTTTTTAATAACCTGAAGCAGGCAGAGTTTTATCAGTTTCCACTGTAGTAGTTTACTCTGTGCCACTTTGAACTTATAAATCAGGAGCTGCTCTCAACATCAGTTAGACAATCAGTATAGAAGGTCATAGGGTGATAAATTTAATTATAAGATTTAAATTTGTATCTTGAGACCAATAACTTTGTCTTGATTGTTAAGCTCTACAAAAATAACCTGTCTTTTCTATCATAGCAGTTGAGTTAGTTATTTACTGTTTCAACTTGCATAACTGACTGACAAACCCTCAGGGCTTCTTCAAAGTCTGTAATACAAGTGTTAATAACTGTGCTTTAAACCTCTAACAGGAGTGTAAAATGCCTGTAATTGATGATGAATCTCATTGTGTGTAATATGACTGATATACAGTGTCAAAGCATAGTCTTCTAAGCCTGAATTCCATGTGTCAAGTATTTAAAAATCAAAGCACTTAAAAGCCCAATGTGTGAAATGGAATTTTTAAAAAAAAAGATCTAAATAATGCAAACCTTGCTGGTACTAGTGAAAATAATTTTCTTTTAATTTTTTATCTCATGTTTTTAACATCAATGTTTAAGCAAGTTAGGTAAAACTACTATTTGTCAATATTTTCATATCAGGGGCCTTCCTGGTGACTCAAGAGCTTAAGTCTCAGCACTATGAAGCTATCAGCAGCCCAGACAGGGAGGTGACCCACATGGCACAATACACCTCTCCCTCCTTACACCTTGCTCCCTTCAGCAGTGTCTTTCAGAAGATCTGCCTGTTCTGCTCTCTACTCTGTCTCTGGTGAATCCTCTCACCTTCTGTACCTCCTGCCTGCACCCCAGCTCCTGTATGCATAAATAAGAAATATTTGCAAAAAATTTTATATCAATTCTGTTAGAAATCTCTTAACAAATATCTTATTAAATTGAACAGCTGATATCTGTATCCTTTCTCACAATATTATTTGTCATTTTCTACATAGCAAAAGCAACTTGAACATGAATTACAATGAAAAATTTAGATATACTGGAAAGGATATTAGTAGTCTTCATTTTATTTCTTCTATTATGCTTTTTTTCTGATTCAGTTTAAGTAAAATAAAAATTACCACTAAAAATTGAAGAAATATTAGAAATAAAACTTATAAAAGCATTCTAAATAATTGCTTTAAAATATTAATCATGTTAATTAAATGGATCTGGACTAGTTCCAGATGATGAAGACTGGTTCAGATCAATAGATTGAGCAGCCTTTTCCTTTGTTTCCAAGTGATGAATGTACTTACTGATCCAAATTTTGTACATCTGAAAAATAGCAAGTGGGTTAGACAATGCTGGAGAAATAAACCAAATTCTAAAAGTGCGTAGAATGATATACTGAAAAAATATGTAACTTGTTTCACGGAATTAAAAAACTAGAATTTCTGTCTTCCAGAAATAGAAAAATAATTGTTTTTTAGGGATGTGATAACAAATCACATTAGTCTTGGGCTTCTACTATGGAAATTAATTTTGAAGTAGTCCTGGATGCCAGACATCTGAAATGAAGGTATAGCAGGGTTTTGTGCCCTCAGAGGGCTTTAGGGAAGTTGCCAGCTTCTGGCAACTTTTTGTGTCCTTTGCATTCTATGCTGTTGCCACATCACTCCAGTTTTTACCTCCATCTTCAAGTTGCCTTTTCAGTGTATCTGTGTCTTCTCTGCTGTGTCTTCCCCCATTCAGGATATTTGTCATTGTATTTATTGAGCACCCAGATCATCCAGAATGTTATCATCTCAGACTTAACAATTACATCTTTAATCACCAGTTTATTTCCTGAATAAGATAATATTCACAGATTTCAGGGAGGAGGACATTGATATATCTTTCCTTAAACCGAGCACTATTAAAGCCCACTACAGTAATTAATGTAATCATTTCTGGTACTATTATATTAGGATAATTTACACAAAATAATAAATCTTTCCCTACTATCCAACTCCCCTCAGAACAAAGATTTTACTAGAATGCCTATTCTTTCAATCATGAGCAATAACTTTAGTTTTGTCTTTAACAGTGTAGTGACCCATGAAGAAATTTGGTTTTATCTGTAAGGTCTGAGGAGATCAAAATTCTAAATGATCCAACACTAAAGTGCACTGTTCAGCAATGAACTAATAAACACTGCAAGTAAGATGGAATATACCATCTTCAGCTGCACCCCCTCTACGCAGATACAACACCCTTTGTAACAATCAAAACACGAAACCATTGTACATAAATATCTACAAACAAGTTAAACATTTTGAAATATGGACTCATCTGTGAAAGAAAACATCAAAATTTAAGGCTAGTGAACAGCATGAGAAAATAAACTTAACCAACAAACCATCTCACACTCAATAACAAAGAATTAACAGAGAAAACAACAATAAAAACAGGTTAGAATAAATATCAATGAGCTCAGCAAAATGTAAGACTAAACCTCCACAACTAACATTTGTAAAACCTAGGTTGAACAGTTAAGAACAGACGCACTGCTTTTTGAAGGCATCAGAGAATATCAAAAATAGCAGAAACCAAGGGACTAAGATCTCAGAAACAGATAGGACATTTAAGAAGTACCGTAGTCAACTAACACTACTGAAACATTTTCTCAATTATTGATTGCTGAAAAATATTTAAAGTTTAAGAATGTAGTAACCTAGAGTATCCTGAGTTCTTATTGGACCAGAAAGAAAATAATTGCATATACTTCAGCACTACCAAACTGTCTGGACTTGAAACATTATAGTCATGAAAAAAAAAAAAAAAAAACAAAAAAAAAAAAAGTAAAANTATATTAATTAAAAAAAAAAAAAAAAAACAAAAAAAAAAACAGTAAAACACAAGACAATACCTAGAAAAAAATGCACAAATATAATATTTTATAAACAATATGCCAATGAGGCTTTGGACAACCTCTAAAGGGCATATTCAGGGTGCAAGGGAAATTTAAAAAAAAAAGGCAAAGTGTAGCTAGTTGTTCTATAGTTAAAACTTAATGAGAAAATTCTGCAATATTAAGTTATACACTATTGGTTCTATTTTTCTAGAGAATCCTAAACACATGTTCAACTCTTGTTAGTCAAGTATAGAGAGGAGGATGTATTTTGTTTTTCTGAGTTAAGCCTTTGTCTTAAAAAAGTGCCCAATCCCTGAGTGTCCTCTGCTGTTCTTTCAGTGGCCTGCATCTCCCTAGTTATAGTGCTGTGTCCATCTTGCATTTCCACCTCTCCTCCAGGGACAGTATTTTTTCTTCCTGACCCTTTCTTTAAGCTTTTTCTTTACTCCAGTTCCCAATGTGACAAAGCTTGTTGTTCTTCCCTCCACATATAAAGATTTTTAATCCAAGGACAGAAGGTGACAAAGGAACAAATAGAATTGCATGCCTTTATAACCATGCTCCTAGCAACATAGAGGACATTTTCTTATAAAATTAAGCCAGGGATTTCTGTGAGCATCTAAGGGGGTTCAAGGAGGAAATTCTGAAGATGATTCAGATTTTCCCAAAATTCACAACCCCCTAGGGCTCTCCTGCCTCATCCATGCACAAACCATCCTAAATAAATGCTTCTTGCTATCTAATTGTTTCAAAAGCTATTGGGTAAGTCTTGTCTTTCCCTGTTATCATGTCTGTATATAGGGAATCAGTGTGTTTCAGTACTATTTCCAAGCTGATAAGAACGAGGAAAATTCAATTCTGATTTTGGTTCTTTGTCTTTTGTTCCCCTGTAAGATTGGAAACAATACTCTATCTAAATGTCTCATCCTGCAATGATGTCAAGAAGCTGGTACCTATGTTTTCTTCTAGGAATTTTAAGGTTTCAAATATTACATAATCTGAAGTTTCAACATACCCACTTCTAGCCTTATTGTCTTCCTTCTAATTTTATCATGGAATTTGTGAATGTCATTTCTTTTAGTTTTTGGATATGTTATACAAGAGATTTTATATTCCCTATTTAGTTGCTCTAATGGGATTCAAGAAGACCAAAGTTTAAGTTGCCAGCACTGACACTATATTCTATAAATTCAAATAAATTAATGTTTATACATTAAGCTCTACTTTTTCGTTAGCTATAGTATCTGTATAATAACATGGTAAACCAATAACAAGGTATATAAAGTTTTCAGCTCTTCAACAGTTTTAGAGAATACAGTAAAAATGTGTATTCTAAAATGTGTATGCTAGCTATTTCCAAGCATAATTATAAGCAAAGAAAATGTGAATTGTCTCAGGAAAGTTGATATTATACTTGCAACAGTATCAATATTTTCACCAAATTTATGAGCTGAATTTATATACAAGTATTTTTGGACAATTTTCAAAGGCTGAGAGTGAAACTGTAGGTAAGAGTAGAAGAGTTATAAATTTCTCTTTTTTTCTAGGAATAAAACTCTATATATTTAGTGTTAATTATTAAGCAGTTAATAATGACTATTTAATATTATCAACACAGAGTAAATTTTTCCTGTATCCAGCAAACTAATAATTCCAAAAATGAAGGTATATTCTAAGATTTTAATACAAAGAATATCAGTACCCATGAACAAATAAATGTCCTCTATTTTAGTAACTAATGTATATTAATTAATTGTATATATTTTGTAGAAAGAGAATAGTTATATTGAACTGTAAATTCTATGCATGACACTTGATTCTGAAATAAAAGGAAATGACATTGTAAGTATTCAAATCAGTTTGACCTAGAGAGGTAAAACAGAGGAAATTTCTAAGTAATGGAAAACAGTTAAAGCTGTCTTAAGAGAATTGTAACGTCCATAGCTGTAACTTACTGGCACTTAAAGAGAGATAATAATTTGTGTAGACACTAATTTTGGCAGAGTTCTGGGTATAATATATCTTTCTTATCTCAAATATTATTTCATTTTCGATGCTATGTCTTTTTTGTAATATTAACTTTTCACACTATTTTTCATCAATGACCTTGAGCAAACCATGGGAAATAATGAGCTCCAACTTCCTATGTTTTGAAGGGTTTATTAACTTATCTTGGAGGGATGTCAATGCAATAAATGCCCTCATGATTGCTTGAAAACTGTATCCTCCTTAAAAAACAAAAACAAATGTTTAGACAAATGTGAAATCAACCAAAACCATGAGTTATTTTGACTGCAGAATATTTTAATTTGCAACAATTTGAGCTAGCTGCTGTTTCTATCCAGTGGGGATTTGTGAAATTTATATATATATATTGAGATCTTTGAAATAAAGCCAGGGTAATTTGAGACCAAGTGTTGATATAACCACATTTAATGCCTATATTTTTACTTACATGTATACATTATCCCACAATTTTCCGGCTATTGAATACACGTACCATGTGGCATGATTCTAATTACTTTAATATCTGATTACCATATTATCCATATCTTAGTTGTAGGTAACTTGACATTTGCAATAGCTTTTAGGTTATTTGTTTTCTACATTATATTAGGCACCTAATTTTGAAATGAAAAAATAAGTGCTTTATAATTCATCCTTAGCATCATGACTAAAGCAAATTATTCCTTTCCTTTCTAGTATGGTATGGAAGAGGATTTTTAAACCATCCTAGGGTGTAAGAAATTCCTTTTTCTTTTCTTTTTTTTTCAAATGTTATGTTGATTTATAAAAGTAGCAGTGGGTTGTTTAGAAAATTCTTTCTGTCCTCACTGAAAATGGACCAGCTCTCTGTCGCCTAACACTTTCTATATGAAAGGAAGTTCAGGAGAAATTCTGGTTAACACCATTGAGCATTTCATCATCTCTTTCCTCTTTACTACCCCACAAACAAAACAAGCCAAAAAGCCATTTGAGTAGCATCCATAAAAGCAAATTTATAGTAAGCTAGGGAAATTTAACAGGTACGTGTATAATATCAAAGCAATTTATGTCTATTCCATGAAGAATATTCTCAAAAAGATGTATCAAAAGCTTTATCTTCAAAGGGTCCTTGCAAGATAAAACATTATTTAAAAGGTTCTAAAGAACTAAGATGAAATGTGATAAAAGGAAAATCTAATGGGCCAAATTAAGAAATTGCTGTTAATATCAGATGTTGCTCCTAGTACAGTGCTTTTGAAAATCCATCTTCTCTCTGCAAGACAAAAGCTGAGTGAATAATGCTTTAGAATGTGTGTGTGTGTGTGTGTGTGTGTGATTAGACTGATCGAATTGCATAGAGGGCTCAGAAATCAGTCATATCTCTGAACTTGTTTCATATCAAGTTCTTTTCTCAAACAAGCTACTCTAGAAATTGACAATTCATCTTCAAATTTGACCCATAAAGTCATTAAGTCATTCAAGTTCAAATCTTGTTACATAACCCTATAAATTTATTATTAAATGAAAAAAAATCCAACAGACAAAATATGACCATTAAAAAATGCAGACTTTAGGGGCATTTTTTTCTGAATAAAAGGATAGAAACTGGGTGGCAACACCTCTTTTGGTTAAAAACCAACTAAAACAAATCAAGAGATTTAAAAGTAGCAGAAGCTTACGTGCATCATTGTATCCTAACAAGAACCTAGAAAGAGGATTTAAAAATCAGTACCATTCTAAAATACCATCTTCAACAGTGATGTTTCCCGGTATTAAAGGGAAAGGAAGTAAATGTTTAAAAGTTGGCATCCACACTTAATACCACCCAAGGTGTTATAGTTCTACCCTGAGAAGATCTGTAGGGAGTCCATAGGTAAGAGATTGAAAATCCATTTAGTTTAGATGCATAACTTTACCATCCAATGTTCCACTGCTGCTTTCCAGTTCTGCTCTTCGAAACTAAACACAAAACTGGAGAGGAAAGAATATTAATTTAAAGAAATTGCTTTGAAACTTTTTCTTACTCATGATTTAGATAGATCTTTTTTTTTCAATTTCTATTTAGAGGTTTTCCAGATAGCTATTACTGACTTCTAGGTTAACAGTTTAGCCCAAAACCAACTCTGTATAATTTCTACATTTTTAAATTTTTGAGGTTTGTTTGGTTTCCCAGGATACTGTCTAACTAAAGTATGTTCTATGTGTACGTGAGAAAAAAAATGTGTATTCTGCTCTTGTTAGGTAGAATGTTCTATTACTCCCAATTAGTTCCCCCCTTTGGTTGACACTGTTTTCCAGATTAGCTATCTCCTTCCTAGATTTCTGATTGTTATATTAATTACTGGGAGAAGCATACTAATAGCTACAATAATAATCTAAAATTTATCTATTTCTTCTTTCAGTTCTACCCATTACTTCTTTGTGAATTTTTATGTTCTAATGCTATAAGCATAAATATTTTGAATTCTCAGGTCTTTTAGGGAAATTTGTGACATTTCTTTTTGTCCTTGAAGAATTTTCTTGCCTTAATATGTACTTTGTCTGTGGTCATTATAATCACTCTAAATTTATTTTGGTTAATGATTGTATTTTTCTCCATCTTATTATAGATTATTCCATCTTACCTCACTTATGGTTGTATTATTTAAGAATATCTTTTAGTGGTTGCTGTAGGTTTATAACATATATTTTAAAATAATCTGAAACCACCTTTACATAATATTATACCACCACTTCTTATGTAGTGTAAAAAAATCATTCTTAAACAATTCTTCCTATCCCTGGTGGCATTTTCATGCTGTGCGCTATAAATATCTCATACATTGTTTGGTCTGGTATTCCTTAGTTATCTTTTAGAAATACTGAAAATAAGAACAAATACTGTATTTTGCCTTTATTTTTTCAATTGTTTCTGTGAATGTATCTTTGTTTAATCATACTCATTTTCCCTAAAAACCTTTCTGTACTTCAGAGTATGTCTGACAGTAGTTAATTCTGTCAGATTTTGTTTCACCGAGAATGCATTTCTTTCTCTTTATGAAGAATGTTTTAACTGGATATAGAATCCTACTTGGACGTGCTTATTTTTCTTTTAATAAATTAAAGATGTTCCTCTTTTGTCTTTTTATTTGCATGGCTTTATTTGCATGTAAAGATTACTATAATCCTTTCACAGAAATACTTTGGAAGGCACACATGAGAGTTTGAACCTCATTAGTCCATGTCCAATCTCAGCACTGCATTCAAAAGTCAAACAGGGCCACTTGTCCAGACCCAACCTACACTGGTATCGAACCAAGTTTTTCAGGTAGGCTCAGGAGAGCTGTGGCTAGAGCCAGTGTTGGCACACAGGTCCCAGCTTAGTCTGCCATGATGGTCTGGCACACAGGCCACAGGTTTCCCTCCCATAGCGCGTGCCATGAACTAAGCCACAGTTACCTTACTTTTGGCAGGGCAAGGAAAACACTGCAGCTACCAATGTTGGAGCCTGCCACTGGCACCAGATGCGAAGCCTACCTTGCTTGTGTACCATGGGCTTCTCTCAGCAGCCTGAAGTAGGCCAGGGCCCCAGTGTCTCTGTGAAAATATAGATCTGAAGAGATGTAAACCTTGCACCTATGAATAATACATTGTGTGGTAACCAATGTTCCTCAATAAAAATAATCAAAGAAAATTAAATACATAACTAAAAAGATTCAAACATTCACTTCACTAAAGAAAACAATCAAATGTTTCAATAGACACAGACATCAAAGAAATACAAATTATACTGTGATAGAATTGAGCTTACCTTAATTGTTAAATAAGTAATACAAAGTTTTAGAAAGGAACAATTTAATGGGAGTGTGAATTGGCAAACCATTATATATGAAACTATAATTTCAGGTTTTCAGACCTAGTCTCTCTGCCAGGAATGGATCCCAGGATGCAGTGGCAGTGCTGAGTCCCAGCCACTAGACCACCATGTGTTGGTGTTTCATGAAGCCACAGCAGGAACTTTGCTGATACTCAGGCAAAGCAAACAAGAAGAGGCAGATTTGTTTAGAGAAAGTAAACATTTACTGAGGAGAAAAGGAACAGAAATAAAGTGAGACTCTCAGGCTAGTGGAACAAGGCCAGGGAGGGGCAAGGTAGCTGAGGTGGAGTCATGCTTCATTCAGGGCATATAAACCTTATTTCCCTAATTATTCTAGAGTTCGTTCAGTCTCTTTGTGACTGGTTAGTTCTCCCTGGTCTTACTCACTGTCCTAATGTCTCTGTGCCCAGAATTAAGTCTTTATGTCCCAGTCATTATCTTATCATACTTTTCTTTATTATCCCTGTTCTGGACTGTCCTGTTGCCCTTAGTTCTGGGGGTATTTGATTAGGCCCCTTTGGAATTTGTTGCCCTTATCTGTACCCTTCCTTAATTCTCCTGAAGTCCAGGCCTACACTGTCCTTGAAGCTGCCTAATTGTCCCTTACTTGCTCTACTTGAGCTAGGACTCAGTGAAAAACTATTTGGCAGCCTCTACAAAAGAAACCTGAAAATACACATATTCTATGACTCAGCAGTTCTACTCCTTGGCATAAATCTAAAGAAATGCACACATATGTACACTCCCGGGATAGAGGGGAAAGTTCAAATATACTCTAACAGAACTTTTTATAATAACCAAAAGTTGGAAACAATCAGAATGTTCATCAATAGTGAAATATTCATAAAATTTAATACTTGCCATTTTCAATTCATGAATGGACATAGAGTGTATTATGCTTAGTGCAGTAAGTTAGATGGAGTAAGACAAACACTATTATTTCATTCATTTGGTTTACAGAGAAATGAAACAAGTGGATGGACTAAATAAAACAAAATAGACTATAAGACCAAATTAATGGTTACCAACAGGGAAGAGGATTGCCAGTTTGGCAAAAGTGTCAACTCTATCATGAAGGTTAGATTTGCAATTTTAGTGGTAAATTTAATACAGAAGTTGATTTTTAATGATGTACAGTTGAAATGTAAATGTTATAATACTATGTTAGTTTAAGAAAAATGTGTTCTATTTCTTGCTCCATACCTAATTTTCCTTTTATGGATTTAATTCCAAAAGATGTCATTAAAAATCATTCAAACACAGGGAGACATTCATGACTTCTTATACATTTCTTCCTAAAAGGTCCTCTGCAAACTATAATCAGAATACTTTTGTTAAAAGAGGGTGCCCAGTGGTCAATGGCAGAGGACTATTGATATTTTGGTGGTGGGTGTGGTGCAGTGACATATATTTGAAGAGGTGTGAACCTATTAAAAAAATCTTTGATAATGAAACAGGTCTATAAGGGTGCTATAGCCTTGTGAGGACAATGTCCAAAAGAAAACAGGCCCTGTCTGGAGTTTTAAATCCATGAGCACAATTATAAAACCATTTAGGTTCAGTGAACAACAATAACTAGGTTTATTTAACAAAAAATGGAAACAGAATTTCTAAGGTTATAAAGTAGCCAGCTATCTCAACCCAGATAGCATCCGTAATGCTCCAAAGACCCAAACAAAAGTTTGTTCATCCATGATGGTGCCTTGCTGCCAACAGAAGCCTGGAGCCACGACAGCTGGTAGGCAGTGGGTGTGATCCAGCTCACAGTGGCAGCTGGAGAAGCTCACAGGTAAGGCACTGAGCTGACACAGCAGCAAGCTGCAGCAAAGACCTGAAGGTTGAGATGAATAGCACTGATGCTGGACCAGACAGCAATGGAGGCAGCAGAGCCAGGAGGTAATGTGGGACAGTCAGATAAACAGCTTTTTGAGATACCAATCCCAATGCTATTGGTCTTTCCATGTGGTGGCAGCAACAAGCCCAGAGGCAAGTTCAGCCTCCCAGTCCCTACAAAGCTCTTTGGATTCTCTTCTGATGTGAGCTGCTGGAATCTCCTTGCAGTGGCTGGGTAGAGTTGAAGGAGTAATAGGGTTTGGGGAAGTCCTAGAATCAATCACCCCTCCTGTGCAGCCTGAAATCTTTCAGAGTCCCCCACCCTCATTGATACCTCTGACCAGACCTTTGAACCTGGCTAGTGCCCAAGGGAGGGACTGCCCACAGGCAGCAACTTGTGGCCTGGGAAGGTAAAGTTACTGTGTTTTTCTAACAGCTCCCACTATGTAGGAGGCGATAAAAAAAAAAAAAAATCCCAATCTTCCCTGCAGTGTGGACAATACCTTAAAGTGCACAAAGTTTCCCTTAGAATATTTACATGAATATGTTGGGTTGGCATTGGAAAAATCACTCTAAAGCACTGATAAAGAGGTATGCTCTTTATACATATAGTATGCATCCACAAAACAAGAAAACCATTAAGTGGCAAGTTAAGCAACCAAATAGTAATTTAAAATATAGTAACAAAATCTTATAAGCAAAATAAGGGATATTTATTTCAATCAGAGCAGATATCCCTTATGCAATAATAGGTGTTGATAAGTTTGGTAGAAACAATGACATACCTGTGGCATCCTATATTGGACCGAGTGATTCTTTAATGTTTCTATTCAAGTTTATCTCAAGAGGTCAAAATAGACTTTGATTAATGTAATGTGAATAATACATACACTTATTGTACTTGTCCTTTTATACCATCTTTATTCTAAAATTTTAAAGTGTACACAATAAAATAATTAGGTTATATATATTTTTCAAGAGATTAAATACATAGGAGATCTAACAATTATTAATTATTAATCCCTTTAATATCCAACCATATCCATATATACAAGGAAATTGATTCATGCTATTGCAGACATTTAATTGTAAATATGTCCCTATATAAAAATATAATTATTATTCTGAATTCCAAGTAGTGATGAATTTAACTTAAATTCAACTGAGACACAAAGTGACAAGGTCTATTACTTCATATTCAATAAGCCTTGAGGGACATGTTGAGTATTTAGGATTATTGTTTTTAAAGGGCAAAGTGTTTTCAGATTGGATGATCATTCACAAACCAACCAAGAACATATTTGATTGGAATTTAAAGCCATGTTAAAGAATCACTGAAGGAAAAAATATATACATTAATAGAGATGCTAAAAGGAGACTAAATACTATCTTGGCATTTATTCAAAGAAGATCCAATGTTAAGAAAGTTGTTTTTTAACAAGCTTGCACATCATATCAAATGTAGGTTCTTTTATAAGCAAAATTTTAGTGGTAGAGATATCGCTATTCCATAGGCTTAATTAAGAGCATTGAACAATTATGTTGTTGTCTAAAATAGATTCAGATTCTAAAATTTGAAATGTTAGCAACACTACCCACTGTCTTCTTACTAAGAGTTCTTATTTCTGAGCATCCATATTTTCATTTTTAGCAATTTAATTTGCAAAAGTCTCCAAGGGAGTCTTGTGTGCAGAGAGATTGTGTCCTATATTGTTGATACTATATTTCTAATTTTAAACGGAGACTTGCAGTAATGCAGTCTGAAATCGGATAAAATCAACACTTCCACAGATTTAGTCTTTCATTAACTCAGTGGAAAGCCTAACAGTGTCTATGGTTGCCAATATACACTTACATTTTCCTATTTATTTGCTCTAACAGTTTTAGAAAAGGTCAGATTTAATGTATAACTGTGGTCGGGCTATCTAGGCATACATCACTTGAAGCAATAAGATAGTCTTTGAAGCTATTACTACCAGCCATGAAGAACAATCAAAAATGTTAATTATAACAGAAACAGTAGTAATTGTTAGACAATAAACCCTACAAAGTCTTGCAGTCTAAAATTTATATTAGAAATTGAAAGGAAAAAATGAAAATGCACAAAGCATACTATTTTTCTCTAATGGAAAATATTTTTTTAATTTTTTTTTATATTTTTCTCTAATGGAAAATATTTTTTATATTTTTATTTTTCCCTTTATTTTATAAACATACCTATAGCATTGTTAGTTAAACTAATAAATATTTAGACAAAACTTTTGTTTTGAAAATTCAGTATTCTTTGTGTTCCTTTTAAAAACACCTAGATATCTTAGAAAATTAAATAAACTAAGCTAGTCAGTGCATACAATGGAAAGCAGCAACTGGTATTTACTAATATGAATACTAATCATGCTTCTCCTACTCACACAGAATTCTTTATTGGACAAGTTTCACATTTCTTGCACTACCTAGGATTTTATAAAAATTTAAGCTTTGAACTAGCTTATATCGAAGATATGACATAATTTTAAAGTTGACTACATGGCTTCCTTCTCCTTCCACAGCTTTAAAAAAATAAAATAAAACTTCCATACATTTTTTCTGGGTAAGGCTATGAAAACATTCTACAGACAATTTCAGGTTGATAAAACACGATTTATTGAAAACATATATTTCCTCATTTGTAAATTTATTTACTTACGTGTTGTAAAGGAACATTTTATGTTTAGTATGGTACTTGTCCAGGAGATATCAAAACTGAGTAGAGGTTTCTTAAACCAACTCTAACAGATGAAGGAGATAAAGGACCATCAACTTTGAGAGACCCCATTAAACTGGATGCTTACTGGTCCTACATAAATAGTATTTTCTAAACAGTGAATGATGGAACTTATTTTAATAAATTAAGTATAGGCTTACTTGGAAGATCTGTTTTAAATCCTTAATTAGCATAACTAAGATGAACTCCTTTCTTGCACTTAAACATTCCTAATTATACCCCTCAGCAAACTATTCAATTACTTTTCTCACTACCATGGGTTCTCTCCCTAACAAATTAATAGACTCAGCTATCTAAGTATGTTTGGCTTTTTGTTTTGTTCTGTGCCTCAGTAGTTATTAAAATACTTGAACAGTCTGAGGGTGCCTCTGAAATTTCTTTCATAAGCCTTATTCCCAAGTACTTCACAACTTCCATACAGAAAGGGGGAAAAAAGCTCACTTTCATGAGACCCTTTGTGATCCTGTGGGTCTCCCAGTGACCCACAACAAGGGTGAGTCTCCTACAGGAAAACACAGGCTCCTGTGAGATTCTGTTTGAAATCTACAAGAAGTTTACTTTGTTTACTTGTCTATTTGTGACTGGAGGGAGGAGAGAAAAATCTATTGCTGACTTAAAAATGTTATGTATTCAAATAAAATGAATTTTAACATCTAATATTTTCACAAAATGGATTAATTTTGGTAGCTTCAGTCACTGTACAATTTATATGAAACAATATTAAAATAACATACCAAATAGCATACACTGTAAGATGATTTTTAAATTAACACTAAATTATTTTTTAAGGCTGTCTATATCTAATGTCTGAGCTATCTACTTGACTTTGAAAATGTGAAGTATCTTATAGAATATTATTAATTAACAAGAAACTGAAAGAAATTAAATTTCTAAAATGGAGAGACTGTATTGTTGTTTAGCAGTAATTGTTCATTACATTAGCCTATTTTTATTAATAAGAACACTTAATATGAGATCTACCTGCTTAATAGCTTTAAATATATATATATAATATTTTTAACTATAATCACAGTGTTGTACTGCAGATCTCTAGAAATTATTCATCTTGTGTTACTTTAAACTTTGTTATTAGTTGAATAGCAGCCCTCAAATCCTGTTCTCCCAACCCTTGAAAACCACTACCCTACTCTGTTTCTGAGTTTGAAGTTTGACTATTTTATATATTTCATGCCATATAAATGGTATCATGCAGTATTTATCTTTCTGTGACTGTGACTGGCTAATCTTATGTAGAATAATGTCCTCCGGAATCACACATGTTGCTGCATATGGCAAGGTTTCCTTCTTTTTAAAATTCAACAATATTCAATTATAAATACAGGCTAATATTCTTTTTTCACTGATCTTTTGATGGATCTTTACATTGTTTCCATATCTTGGATTTTGAATAATGTGGAAAACACTGCAATGGACATGAAAGGAAATTTATATATTTACACACATGTGTGTGTGTGTCTCTGTGTATATATATGTATATAAAATCATTGAGATTCTTGATTCAATAATTTTGGATATATATCAGTACTGGGATTATTGCTGTATTATATGGTGGTTCTATTTTTCATTCTTAATTTTTTTAGGAACTGCAATTTTAGTATCCATAGCGGTTGCATTATTTTACACAACCAACAAGGTACAAGAGTTCTCGTTTCTCCCCACCCTTGCTAGTACCTACGAATATATTTTATCTTGCTAGTAGCCAACCTAATATGTGAGAGGTAATATCTTATTTAGGGTTTTGATTAGAATTTCCTTGAAGATTAATGTTGTTGGGCACATTTTCATGTAACTGCTGGCCCTTTGTATGTACTCTTCAGAGAAATATTTATTACAATACTCTACCACTATTAATTGACTTGCTTGTCTTTTACTATTAATTTGTATGACTTCTTTATATATTTTCAATCTGAACCACTTATCAATTATGATTTTAAGATATTTTCTTTTATTTGGTAGATGGTCCTTTCCTATTGGTTTTATTTGGTATATGGAACTTATTTTTAGTTTGATAGAGGACTACTTGTTTATTTTGGCTTCTCTTGTCATAGCTTTTGATAGCAGATCCAAAAAAATCATCATTGAGACTGATGTCTCAGAGCTTAGTCCCTATATTTCCCTTGAGGACTTGTCTGGTTTTAGGTTTTATATATAGTGTTTAATCCATTTTGTATTGATTCTTGTATGTGGTATAATAGTGTAGTACAGTTTATTTTTTTGGCATGTGACTGTGCAGTTTTCCCAACATAATTCATTGAAAATCTATCATTTTTCCAATGTATAGTCTTGACCCTTTTGTCATAAATTAACAGACAACTGAATCATGGTTTTACTTCTGGATTCTCCATTTTGTTCCATTGATCTACACTAACACCATAGTATTTTGATTACTACAGTTTTTTAAGACAGAATTGACCATAAAACAAAGGGACTAGACCCGTGTACAGTACAAATCCATGTATAACTTTTAATTGGCCCTATATATAGTTGGGTTCTGATATTCACAGTTATTTAAACTGATGAATGATAAATCAGCAAATAGGAAAAAAAATCACATAAGGTGGACACTAGCAATAAATCCATGTGGTTCAATGGCCAAATGTAGCTTTAAATCAGGGATTATGACATGTCAGTTTTTTTCTTCCTCACATTGTTTTTACTATTTTGGTATTTTGTGGCTCCATACATGTTTTAAGATTTTTCTTTCTATTTCTGTGAAAAATGTTATTGGAATTTTGATAAGGATTGTGTTGAATGTATATGTAGATTGTTTTGAGTAAATACATACATTTAAACACATTAATGTTTTCAATGCAAGAACACTATACTGCCAATGCTTTAGGCTAAATTCTCAAGTAATTCAGAATTTGACTAACAAATAATCTTATGCATGTGCATGTTTTTAATGGATAATTTCAAAAGACTTGTATTCTAATATTTTAAGGATTCATTAAGAAAGTCAAATGAAAATACAAAGTACAGACTCATCTTCCATGACTGTAGTGGAGTAGGCATACAAATGTACTTTTAAATCAAGTCATTAGCATCTAGTCTCTGAAAAATCCAAATATGGATTTTAAACTTATTTTTGTACAAACATTAATGTACTGATATTTCCAAATGTTTCCAAGGTAATAAGAAAATTCTGAGTGTGTAATGAATTTACTATATATAGGTACCCATTTGAAATGTCAATGTTTCAAGACAACTTATTCAATAAATGGTGCACTCTATGCAACTGGTTCACTCTATGCAATAAAATGAAACTGGACCACCATATTTCACACCATGTACAAAAATCAACTCAAAATGAATAAAAGACATAAATGTAAGACCCAAAACTATAAAATATATAGAAGAAAACATAGGTAAAATGGTATACATCTCAATAATGACTTTGAAGATGCATCCCCCAAAGCAATAAAAATAAGAGAGAAGATAAACAGATGGGATTACATCAAGATAAAAAGCTTCTGTACAGCAAAGGAAATATTAAATAAAACAAACAGATACCCCACTGACTGGGAAAAAGTCTTTGTGCTCCACACAATAGACAAGGGTCTGATCACAAAGATATATAAAGAACTCATAAGATTAAAAAAAAAAAAAAGGCAAAGTAAAAAGTCCAATCAAAAAATGGGCAGAAGAACTTAAAAGACATTTCTCCAAAGAGGATGTAGACAAGGCCAACAGGCACATGAGAAAATGCTCAATATCCCTCATAATCAGGGAAATGCAAATTAAAACTACAATGAGGTATATCACCTTACACTGGTAAGAATGGCACATATTAAAAAAAAAAACAACAACAAGAAATGCTGTCGAGGATGTGGAGAAAAAGAAACCCTAGTACACTGCTGGTGGGAATGCAAGTTAATCCAACCACTATGGAAGGCTGTATGGAGGGTCTTCAGTCTACAAAAAATAGAACTACCTTATGATCTGGCAACCCCACTCCTAGGGATCTACCCAAGGGACAAATAAAACACCAATCCAAAAGAGCACCTGTACCCCTGTGTTTATTGAAGTACTATTTCTAATTGGTAAGACCTGGAAACAACCCAGATGCCCAAACGTAGATGACTGGATCAAAAAGATGTGGTACATATATACAATGGAATACCATTCAACAATCAAAAATGATAAACTAGGGCCATTTATAGATACATGGGTGGAACTACAAGGAATTATACTCAGTGAAACAAGTCAGAAGGTAAGAGAAAAATATCGGATGGCTTCACTTTTAGTACAACAACAACAAAAACAAAAAGAAGAGTACGTTCAAGGAAATAGGCAATTACAACCAAAAACAAACAAAACTTAACAGACCAAAAGGTCAAAGATAAACCAAAAGGATCATGGTGGGGAGTAGGAGGGTAGGGTAAAGATGGGGAGGAGGGCAGAAAGAGCAAAAGGGACTGAGGTGATGGTGCATGTGTGAAATGGTGATGGGAACTCCCTGGGGAATACAAAAGATGTCAAATATAATTAAACTAATATAATTTTTAAAAATGTCAATTTTTTTGAAGAATAGACTTTTGTGATAAATGTTAACAAAGAAATAAATTGTGATATTTTAAAATCATTGATATTTAGTTATTAATAAATGATTCACCAACTAGTGAAGAATTAAAGAAAATAATCATATTTTAATAATACATTGTGTTATTAGTAATACAATTCCTAAAACACTATTAGTTACAATAGATGAAATTAATAGGAGTATAATTGTTTTCTATTTTTCAGGAAAAACTCCAATACAGTAAAAGAAAAAGATTTAAATAGGTGTGTTACAAAGGCAAACACACAAGCAAGTAAGTAAACTTTTGTTCTGCTGTCTTAACAGCTTTTCCTTCACCCCAAGTTAAAAATGAAATGAAACTAAAACTTTTATAGTGAGACAAAAGTATTTGGGTGTAGAATAGTCTTCATTTTCTCTCCTTATTCTTGTATCTAGTTTTTAATAAACTTTAGGCCTTAGAGCAGTTTTTATTTCACAGGAAAATTGAACAGAAAGTAGAAGTAGTTTCCATATATCTCATGTTTTTATACTCACTATGCTAAGACTCCTCTGTGCAATCTCTAATTATCAATTTCTATGCCTGATCTCTTCCCTCCACACACATATACACAACCTGGCAGCAGCTAATACTACTAGCTTCATACTTTTGCCTTTTCTAAAATGTCAAATACGTAGTTATACAATATGGAGTCTTTTAAGACTGGTTTCTTTCCCTTACTATTACTATGCCTCCAAGATTCCTCCATGTTTGTCCCTGGTTTAATAACTTATTTACTTTTAGTGTTAAAAAATATTCCACTGTCAAGTGAACTACAGTTTTATTTTATCCATTCACTTACTGAGCATCATTTGGTTATTACCATATTTTGACAATTTTGAAGAAAGCTGCTGTAAACACCCAGTTCAGGTTCTTGTGCGGCTACAATTTTTCAAATTATTTGGGAAAATAATAAGAAGTGCAGTTTCTGGATGTTATAAGACTACGTAAAATTATGTTTAGTTTTGTATGCCACTGCTAAACTGTCATCCAAAGTAAGCATCATTTTGTAATCCCACCACACCTGAATGAGAGTTCTGCCTGCTCTACATTTTCTTTATCTTGAGTTGTCACAGTTGGTCAGTTGTGTACTGTTATTGTTATTGCATTGCTTTATTTTCCAATTTTCTAATTAAATAGGACATTGCCAATGTATGCATGTGCTTTTTTTCATGCGTATGTCTTCTTTGGTGAGATCTTATTCATATTTTTTGTTCATGTTTCAGCTGGTTTGTTCATTTTCTTACTATTCGGCTTTAAGTATTCTTTAAGTGTTTTGGATAATAGCCCTTTGTCAGTTATATCTTTTGCAAATATTTTCTCCAAGTCTATGGTTTAGCATCTCATTCTCTTGACTTGTAGCCAACTTTGACTTTCATTAAAACTGTGCAAACCATGGCTACACGTGAATAGGTTATGTAAAAGACTTGGCTAAATATCTGTTCATTCTAGAATATTAACTTTAGTGTCAGAGAAGGTGCATTTCTAATCCTGTATCTTCCACTTACGAAATGTGTGACCTTCAGATTTTTCTATTAAAACCTTTTAACATTTATCTTATGAAATGATTTTCCATGAGAATTCACTAGCATATGTAATATTAAAGTTCTGTCAGAACCAAAGCAACAGAATAACGTGCACAGGGAACAGTGAACTAATGAGATGATATTAGAAGAAATGACGAGGAATTCATTAAACTGTGAATTTCAACAGCAACTTAGTGCTGTAGATGGTAAAGCAGTTCAGGAACTATATGACAATTCATGATGCAGCTATTAGGGCATGATTCTTTGACAGTAGCTGTACTGGCAAATTATTATTAATTATTTTCGTGTTTTAGGGCATCAAAAAGCCTTTTCTTTTGCCCTCTAATTGTCTTCCATTGTTCTGATCTTGCCACTGTCTTTTCGTCCTCTTTTAATATTTTATACAAAAATCTTCAAAAGGATAGATTAAATTGGTTAGCAAAACTGCCATACCACCTAGGGTTGAATGGTTTTGGGTCATACGTACATTTTATGCCCAATCAGCTGTTGTAGGATTTAAAGTCCTATGCTCAGCTTTTCAAGGAAAAAAAAAAAACTGATTTTCCCCAAATGTCCAACTAACATATGTATAATAATTAAAAAATATGTAATATAATTCTGTACCAAAATGTCTCTTATTACTCATTTAAATCACTACATTTTATCTATACTGTTTCTATATCTAAAATCAGCAAACACATACATTTCTTTCGGGATCTTTGGCTTTGACTTTCTTTGATGGATACTCCTCCTGGATATTTTCATCATCAGTCACATCTAAAATTCATGATTCAACTTAATTGTTTTTTTTTGTTTTTTTCTAAAATATGAGACTTTCCCCAGTCAAGCATTTAAAGTAACTTCTTAGGTTACTTGTTATCCAGTTACTGTTTTCTTTTATCCATATTAAATATTACTATCTAAAATTGCTTCCCTTTTTTGTTTGCTCTCATATTGGACTATAAGCACCATCATTGTCTGGACTGGGCTTCATCACCATGAATCCACTCACACTGACTAGCACTGACTAGGGTAGTGCCTCATTGATGATTTTGAACGCGTTCAGACTGATTGGCAGGCATTTAGAAAAAATGTCCCTCCACCAGATAAGCTCCGTAATAAAACACCTTGGCACTACACAAGTGTAAAAGTCATCCTGATAAATCTTCTCTAAGACATCAAAATGTCATGCATTTTTAAAATTTTGGAAACAGGACTTACATATTTCCTCAGTGTGTAGGAAGTGTTTGCTGTTTGCTTTCCCTGACCCTAGATTTTTATGGTCAAGGAACATATAACAATTGTAGGATTACTTAATTTTCTGAAATTCAGAGAGATCTGCTTCTTTTTGAAATTCCCATATTTCCCCACATTCTAACATTTTTTTTTTCTGGACAAGAGAACCTGGATCTCCACAAAAATATCCATAAATAAATAGATAACATTTTATTTTCAAGAGAAAAAAAATTAAAGATTTTATTTATTTATGCACAAATAGCTGGGGTACAGGCCAGAGTCATGGGAGGTGAGAGGATTCACCAGAGACAGCTGGGAGCAGAACGGGCAGATCTACTAAATACACTGCTGAGGGGAGCAGCAGGCACAGCAGGAGAGCTCTGCTGTACCATGAGGTTCCCATCCCTGGCCTGGGATTGAACTCAGCACTGTGTAGCACTCAACACCTTTCGCCACCAGGGAGGCCCGAGACAATTTTTTATAGAAAGAAACAGTCAGAATTATAATTTCTTTCAGTACTTTTCTAATTTGTAATTACTGAGCTTGATTTGCTGAATATATATATAACCATGAATTCATTCATTTACTTGTAAATACACATTCTTTTCCGCAATGGTTGAGTCATTCTTAGAATTTTGTAATATTTGCATATAGTAAAGACCAACAAAGGTGAAAATTAGAATGGGAGAAGAGGTACAGAAAGTAGAGACTATAATAAATTAAAAATTCCCATATTTTTACTTAATATAAGGTCATTTCTATGGAACTATGATTTTTAAGATTTATGTATTTATGCATACAAGCACTGGGGTACAGTGCCAGAGGTGTGGGGGGTGAGAGGATTCACCACAGACAGAGTAGGGAGCAGAACAAGCAGATCAACAGAAGTACACTGCTGAGGGGAGCAGTGGGCATATCAAGAGAGGTCTGTTGTGCCATGTGGGTCCCCTCCCTGGCCAGCAGCAGGGATCGAACTCCTGCTGCAGTGACTGAGGTTTGCTTCATAGTGTGTTGCTTAACCCACTGCGCCACCAGGGAGGCCCTGAAACAAGTTTACTCTAGAAAAGATATCTGAGAATGTGGTTTAACAAAGACAACATAAAATCTTATAGCACTTTGTTGGAGTAGCATTTGATTATCTGTATTAATAGATCTGGCCAGAAATTTTTGTTAATACAAGCATCAAAGGAAAGAAAATGAATAAAGGAAATAACCTGTACAAAATTGTAGCAAATATCTTCTATGAGCCTCTAAATGAACACAAGAATAGAGAATGCAAATAAAAATATCTAAGCAGATTTATAAAAAACAATTTAAAAATCTAAAAGATAAGAGTCTGGGCAGCTCTCCACTCTGCCCACCTGTGACCAAGCAAGTGTTCCTCATTTTTCCTTTCTCTTTTTCTTAATAGACCTGTCCTTTTAAATGGAAAAAAAAAAAAGTCCATAGAGTATCTGTTGAAACACTGTTGGCATGAATTTCAGATGTTTTTGAAAATAAAAGGATATGAAATACTAGTTACTTGGAATTAAATTTAAAATCAAATTTACTTTTTTCTATACTTAAATCGATTTTTTGTGGTTTCTCTGTTATTATTTTAGAAATAAAGAAAGATGATGAAACAGGAATAAGACAAGAGTTAGTTTATATATGTATGTTTTGTGTTGGTTCATCTATAACTTAAAATAAATTGTAAAAAAAAAACTTAAAACAATATTGTTTAAGAATGCAATTAACTGGGACCTCCCTGGTGGCACAATGGGTTAAGCAGGCACTATGAAGCAAACCACAGCCATGCAGCAGGAGTTTGACACCCACCCCCAGCCTGGGAATTGACCCACATAGGGCAGCTGACCTCTCCTGCCTTGACCTCAGCTCCCCTCAGCAGTGTATTTTGATCAATCTGCCCACTCTGTCTCTGGTGAATCCTCTAACACATGCACCTCTGGCCTGTACCCCAGTTCTTGTATGCATAAATAAATAAGTCTTAAAAAAAATAAAAAGAAAAATGCAAATAACAAAATCCATTCTGAGTAGATTATTAAAATTTGTTAGGTCTTTTACGGATTCTTGGGGAATGACACAACACACTACCCAGCACCCAGGATGTCTGCATCTAGGTCTCAACATTTCTGCTATTTTAGTCTCTGAAAAAAAAAAACAAGTCTTTATCACCATACCAAATTTTAGGCAGTTACAGCTAACTGATGAACCTGACCTTTAGGAGATTACTATTGTAAGTTTCCTGTATTGGAAAAGGAAATTGCAAATTTGGTTAATTACCATAATGTTCAAAGTATTCAAATTTTCTAGACTTTTATTTACTCAATAGTATAGTTTCAAAATATAACTGTACAAAGCAGAAAATTATACTCATAACGATATGTCATTATGCCACAAGAATAGATTTTACTACTCCTGGTAATTGATTGAGCATGTTTTTCAAAGCTATTAAAGACACAGAAGGTTTGAAGAGCTTGATTTGCTGGATATGTAACCTTGTATTCATTCATTTACTAGTAAATATACATTCTTTTCAAGTACCCAGGTGGCATTTACAAAATTTGGCCATAATGCAAACATCAGCAAATATCACATTATTTGATTCTAAAATTATAAATAAATAATAAAAAACCAAAATATGAAGTAAAAAATAAATACATACTATCAGATCCCACTAAAGACCAAAATTTTAGTGTGTAAAGTGCTTTTTATAATTAGGTGCTATTTTTAATATAAATAAAAAGATAATCACCACATTTTAATTTATCTTAATTACAGCTATAAATAGCTAACCTGCTTAAAAGAAAACACGTTTATATACTAATCCCATCTCTAGATGGACCCGATCATTGTGTGAGTGTTTCAAAAAGGAAAGAACAAAGATGTCTATAAAACTTAATCTCAAATAGGTAATAGAGTCTCTGAAATTTGACTTCTGTAGGTCTCTTCCAGAGCCTTTCTCTATGAATAAGAAAAGACTCCCTCCTTGCCAGTAGAATGTGATACTGGTTAATGCTGTTTGATAGGAGTTATTAATACTTCTAATCACAACAATGCTTTTACAAAGAAAAAAATGCTTGGATTAGGTATGACAAGGATGGTCTACTTGTTGAATAATCTAACAATGTACCTCTTAATATTCTCTAACATCCCTGTTAGGAAAATATCTTTTTTTTAAAGCTTGCAATATATTTATTATTTGGGAAGTGATCAAAATACTTTTGTTTTTATTATTATTTGTAAATATTCTTATTGAGTTAATATAGGTTTACATCTTCGTTTCCATAATAGAAGTGTAAGATCACCCCTTCAGGCATTGTTGCTATAGTTCTTGCATTACCAAGATGCCACAGTTCTCTGAGACCTTAGGCACAGCTATCAGATTTTTTATATTCTTAGCTTGAAATTCAGAGCAACCTCTGAAACAATCAAATGGCTGCACTTACAAAATTCTCTAATTGATCTGCCTTGTGTCCCATGACTACCTTTTTATTCACAGTATGTGTTTGCTTAATCAAAACTGAATGGTGTGTATTCTTCTTAGAGAAACAGATAAGTGATCCTCATATTCACTTCAGTGTCCTTCCCAAAGTCATCTTACGCTTGCTCCATTGGATCTGTTCGCCATTACTTTTCAATTTGCTCCTTATACCAAAAAGCAGACCAGGATGGACTAAATGATGGAGGATGCTTTCTTCCCTCCCAGTTTTATTCAGGCTATGGGATTACTGGGTGCGAACCAGAGGGAGGTTGAGAATAAGGCTGGCTATTCTAGTAAATCCATTATATGGGGTCAACTGAAGCTAATTGTAAAAATCACCTGAAAGTCATAATATTTTTTTCAGCATGTACCTTTCTTAGTTATTCTACATGTCTCCTTTTTATTTATTACTCAAATCTGAAGCTGATATTTGGTTCCTCTTGAAAATATGATTTTCACAGTATGTTTATGTCATGGTCTTTTAGAGCTTGTATGCTTTTCTGCATTTCTATATTTATCAATTTTTTATTTTCCTTTTTTATTTTGATCAAAAAAATTCTACTGAGTAGTAGAACACACATCTTCCACACAACATTCCACTTTCTATTCTCATAATTACAATTCCTAACTCTACATAATTATCTTTATGAGGGAGAGGAACAATTATATTTCAGGTAATCAACATTTTTATAATAATAGTTCTGTTACATTGTCTGTAACAGACACGTATGATATATTTTTTTAAGTTATTTTTATTTATGTATATAAGAACTGGGGTACTGGCCAGTGGTGCGGGGTGTGAAAACATTCAGCAGAGATAGTGGGGAGCAGAACAGGTTGAATGGCTGAAATACACTGCTGAGGGGAGCATCAGGAGAGACAGGAGAGGTCTGCTATGCCATTTGGGTCACCTTCCTGGCCTGGCAGGGAACTCTGGCTATGGATAGCTTTATAATGCTGAGACTTAACCCTTGCACCACTAGGAAGGCCCCAAGTATGATAACTCTTTGCATCATAGTCAGTATTAATAATTTTAAAGAGCACAAATCATTTACTTCAGATAGTGTTTACTGTAATGTGTAACTGCAATTTGCAAACTATTGCACATTTTATAAGCCCTTCATTCACTTCCTTTATTTACTCTGCTTTGAGTGCCTTCCTTCCTGTTAATTAACTGAATATTTCCCTAATTTAAATCAAAGTTTTCTTAATTTTAAAACACCGGTGGTGCAAAAGGGTTAAGTCTCAGCACTATGAAGCTATCTGCAGCCACTCACTGCAGCATGAATTTGATCCCGGGCCAGGGAGGTGACCACATGACACAGCAGCAGACCTCTCCTATTTCACGCACTGCTCCCCTCAGCAGTGGACTCTAGTCAATCCACCTGTTCTGCTCCCCACTCTATTTCTGGTGAATCATCTCACCACCCCTACCTCTCTGGCCTATATCCTAGCTCTAGTATGCATAAAGAAATAAAGTCTTTTAAAAAATAAAAAAAATAAGAAACTGAAACAGAGGCCTCTCTCTGGCACAGGGGTTGTCTCATGCTATCTGAGTTTAATCCCCTACCAGGAGTTAACCAACACATGGCACAGCTCCCCTTCACAGTGTATTTCAGTAGATCAATCTGTTCTGCTTCCCACTCTATCCCTGGTGAACCTTCTAACTCCAGCACCTCTGGTCTACACCCCAGTTCTTCCATGCATTAAAAAAATATATTTAAAAATAAATAAATAAAAAGTAAAACACTGAAATATCTAATTTATACTTTTCACTATTAAAATAATTATTGTCATGGCACTCATCTACCATTTATCATTTATATTACAGTCTTGTGATATATAGTGTTTTTTTTTTCTCAGCCCATTCTTTGTCATTATTTCCTAAATCAAATACTTAATGATGTAATATAGTTTTGGTATATTATTTTTCAATAATATTTTGACAGTTTGAAATCAGAGTCTGGCCGAGTTCCCCAATTTGATTAAAATTCACACTCTAATCATTTCTTTAATTGGGTTCTAAATTGTGGAAGCTTTTTGCACTTACCTTAATATGCCCTGGACTGGTAAGCGATCTAAAAACAACACCTGTGTCCCAGGTCTGTAAAACTTATGCAAATTAGTCAGTCTAATAAAGAGTATAATTGTTTACCCTACACACACACACAAAAACAAAACAAAACAAAACAACAAAAACCCCCAAAAACATGTGCTTCTTACTATGGTTTCAGTTTTGAGTTTTGTCCTGGACAAATACCCCTGTCCCCCGTGCTATGTAGCCCCATCTGAATTCTTCATTCAGAGCCATGACAAAAATATATGCCTTTCTTCTATCTGAGTGTCATTGTGTTTTTTCCCAACATCAAATCAATCCTTGAATTTTTTAAATTTATTTTTATGTATTTATACATACAAGAACTGGGGTCTAGGTAAGAATTGTTTGGGCGTAAGAAGATTCACCAGAGACAGAGTGGGGAGTAGAATAGACAGATTGACTGAAATACATTGCTGATGGGAGCAACAGACAAGGCAGGAGAGACATACTTCCTATGTGGGTTTGCTCCCTTGGAGGGGCTCGAACTCATGCTGCAATGGCTGGCAAAACTTGTTAGTCTGAGGCTTTAACCTCTGAGCCACCAGAGAGGACCCCAACCATTATATTTTAAAGAACCCATTATTACTACTTTTGCATCCATAATTTTTATCCTCTCATTTTTCTTAAGTGACTATTTTAAACCTCATTTCTCCTTAAGTACTTCAAACTTGTATGTAGGATCTTTCAAATTATATAAACTCACAGAATGATTTATTTATTGGGTGATTAGTAGTTTCTCTACAATATTGTTCTTTGTCCTTTAACAATCTATTATGTCTCAGTATTCCAAATAATTTTGTGATAGTTTGGATTAATTTTCCCAATTCATCCTACCCTTCTTTTATAGGACATATACATCCTAATTTTCTGATATGTTACTCTCTAATTCCTTGCAGTAAGCTGGATTACAATTTCCTACCCCGTTGATTTTGGATGTTGTCATGTGACTTTCTTAAGACAATGGATATAGTGACAGTAGCACAATTAATTGCAACACAAGACATTAAATGACAATGTGTTTCTATGGTTTCTCTTGTATTCTTTTATTTGTCAGAGAAAAAGCATTTTCCTGGTAGCCATTGGTAAATTGAGTAATTATATTGGTCTTCTATTGTTTTCATGAATTTCATGTTTAATGAATTGTTACAAACTTAATGACTTATAGAACACAAATGATTATTGCCTAGTTCTAAGACTCAGCATTCTGAGAATTATCACTAGACTACAATCAAGGTGTCTGAATGGTTACATTTTGGAAACCTAGGGAAAATATTTTTGACAGGACATATTCAGGTAGATGTCAGAATTTATTTCCTTGTAATTGTAAGATTCTCATTCCTTGTTGGCTGTCAACTGAGGGTCATTCTTTATTCTTTTCCCCAAAGATTTATTTATATATGCATACAAGAACTAGAGTATAGGTCAAAGGTGCCGGGTGTGTGTGTGTGTGTGTGTGTATGTGTGACAGGATTCACCAGAGACAGAGTGGAGAACAGAACAGGTGGATTGACTGAAATGCACTGCTGAGGGGTGCAGCAGGTGAGACAGGTGAGGTCTGCTGCACCATGTGGGTCCCTTCCTTGGCCAGGGATCAAACTCATGCTGCAGTGGCTGCAGATAGTTTCATAGTGCTGTGACATAACCACATGCCACCAGGGAGGTCCCTGAGGATCATTCTTAATTTCATAAGCCACTATGTATCTTAGCTTGTGTCCTCGTTCCTCCTTCTTCTAAATCAGTAATGACAGGTCAAGTTCATTTCATGTTTTCACTCTTTCCTCCTTCTTCTCCTGTCTAGCTAGAGAAACATCTTTGATTTTAACAATTCCAGTGGGGCCTACCCATCTGATCCAATGATTGTAGCACCATCTCCAAATTCATAAATGTAATCACATATGCATTGTTCTTTTTGCCATGTAAGGCAATATAGTCACAGGACTGGGAATTATGGTGTGGATATCTTTTGGAGGCACTATTTTTCCTACTATAATAACCATAAGCTAATCAACATCCTGGAGTTAAGCCTAAATCTGGAATAGAAGCCACCAACAGACTCTATCTTGAAGTTTTAAAGAACAGAAGCAGATTTTATTAACTACCTGAAGCCAAGTTCATCCATCTTACACATTCAGACAAAATTACTAAAGGGGTTAGCCTTAATTAGCTAAGCCATAATTTTTGTGCACAACCATTGACAGCAGAAATATTTGCTGAGTTAAGCAAGATTTTGAATTATTTTGATAGACCATATTATTATATTGAAAACAAACTAATATATAATAGGTACAAGAAACAACAACTGTACCTACAGGGATATTTTTGGGATGTCAAGACCTAGTGATATTTGAAGTGCTGTGGCAGATAGATATAAGAAATTTGGTAATCATGGTATTAATTCCTGTGATTTTATGGCTAAGCCTTATATATCTGCATATATAACTCATCTCCTCATGAGAGACACTTTTGGCTTAATATATGTTCCAGAAGATGATCAAATGAGCCATCAAGGTATGATGTGACCTATGATTCCCATTATAAATGGGTATTTTATTACCTACCAACACATAAATTTGAATTTTCATAGCAACATATAATCAAATGAAAGTATGACATATGAGATCAAGCTCAAGGAATTCCATAAGGCATTAGTAGTTCTGGAGTCTCATGGCATCTACTCCTGATATATAGCTCCCTTTATAATCCCCATTCATGACTTCATAAGGAATTCTGTTTAACTAGCTGACTAAAGAAAAAGATTGAAAGTTGTACCAGCCACTGATAAAAAAACAATATTGTAATTCCAAACAGGAGAATCCTGGATTTTTGTGAAGGGAAGTTTTCTAATTAGACAAGAATTTCAATTAGTATGTCTGATTGTTCACCTCCCTGGAAGTATAGTTGGCCAGAATCATTGAGGTAACTCATGAGTCACAATTCATAACCTGATTGGTTTCCATTGAATAAGAAAGGGCACTGTTCATAAATTAGACTAGAGGTTTATGGATAAGTAATAGGACAGTCTAGTATACATAAAATGTGTAATTATAGCAAAGAAAGCCCTTAATATCCTGTAAGGGATAATGATAAGATATTTGATTGTCTGACAACTTCTTTTCCCAAAAACCTCAGCTCTTTCTCAATTGTATCTTGAATATAGTGACCATGATAACAAGAGAAGAGGTTAAGTGTGTACTTTAAAATATATACTTCCTCTAGATCTGATTTGTCTAGAGTCCACTTACCAGTAGCAGTGCTTATTTTCCAAAATGACAACCATTCTCCAGGGGCAAGCCTTTCTTCTAAAAGTAGGTGATTATCTTGCATACCTACTAGAAGAAATAGCAACAGTTAGTTATCTTTGAATAGATATTTATTCTGTAGACCGACCTGCTTGTTTTGATTTATATAATGCGCTATTCAAACTTATATGTCAGAAAGCCTTATAATATTACAACAGTCTTAAAGTTGTAAAAGATGAATAGCTTAATATTTGAGGAATAGTACCAGTAGGATAAATGCTTACAATGACTGGACAATGTCCTCAAGGACATAGTATATATTTGGCATCCTTCATAAGTGTGATGGTTCACTTTTTCTTAGATAGGTATTTGTGGGTCTAAGAACAAAGGCACAGACATGAGAGTAGTTGTTTACACTGGGAATCTTAATTTCCCATTACCAAAATTTTTGTTTTCTATCTTCATAGCTTTAGGGTCCAATGATTTGTTTAGTTGTTTGGTTCCTATGGGAAGTTGATTTCACCGAGGGACTCTAGATTGATTCCATTAAACCAGAAGCTAGCATCTTGTGACCTCCTGTCACTGAAGCTTTAGGCAAAGAGAATAGGTTTACTATAATTAGCTGGGCAGATTTTGCCTGAATGTCTTTCAATAGAGGTAGCCAGAGTAGGTCTGAAACCCAGGAGATTCTCTAATTCTATCACTGTTTCTGGTAAACAGTAATAGAAAAATAAAAGTACAGTGAGGACTCCTTTGGACACAGGTTCCTTTGGGAATAAATTTGAGAACATATTAGGTAAAGAACTGTGATTGGCTCTTACTCTGATTGAGAGTGAAGAGAATGTGGAATGGGTAGTGGAAAGGGAAATTACAGATATAAGGTATAACACTATGATCTTTTACATGAGTAAGAATGGTAATCATAATGACTGTTTCTTCTTGCTTTTATATACTTATGTGGTTGTAAATATTAGAATATTGTTTTTCATTTTCTTTCTACAGTTTCCTTACTATTTAATGTACATTTTTTAAGATTTATTTAGTTATGCATACAAGAGCAGTGGTCAGGCCAGAGGTGTTGGGGGTGGTGAGAGGATCTACCAAAGACAGTGGGAAACAGAACAGGCAGATCAACTGAAGTACACTCCTGAGGGGAGCAGTGGATGAGACAGGAGAGGTCTGCTGCACCATGTGTGTCAGCTCCCTGGCCTGGAATTGAACACATGCCACAGTGGCTGGTGATAACTTGAAGCACTGAGACTTTAACCCCTGTGTCACCAGGAAGTTCCCCTGCGGCAACTTCCTGAGGAATGTTCTCTTTGCTGGACAATGTTGGGAGCATTTGACATTTCTGCTAGAATTAGAAGTTTCTAGGAAGACACATGAATTCCTCTTGTCAGTTACTCATGTGAAAACACCAGTGTCAACTTTTGTGAACTCTGGTGACAACCCAAAAAATTGGTGGAAAGTTTCCTTGGATTTTGCTTCTCAAGAAATTACAAAGGCATGTAAAGCCTAAATTCAACATTCAGTGGAGAGTGGTTTTTGTTTTCTTGACTGAATCCACACTAATAATTAGATTGTAGTTCCGGAAGCACTGCACATGTTTTCTGTATCTATTTAGTGTTTAAATCCAAATAATTGTTCCTTTTCTTGTTTATTAGAGCTAAATTTATTTTTTTTCACCTCAGTTGTTGGGGAAACACTAAAATAAGAGAAATGGCAAAGAATTTAGGATGAAATAAGATTGTTGTTTCCTATAGCAATAATCCTCCTTACTATCCAGAGGTCTTAAATTATTTACCTAGGCAACTGTAGTATTAAATATCACCTTACTATTACTAAGTAGACTTTATTTTGAAACAAAAATGATCAATTTATCATACTATACACATTTTGAAAGTACAATTTCACACTTTAATGTGTGGATATGCCTAGCAGTACCTGCCATCAAACTTCTTGTGACATTTACACCTTCATATAGATACCTTCCAGCTTTTCTTCCTACCTCCTTTTGCCTTTCCTTCTGTCACCACATGTTTTCACACAGATAACAGATACTTTTATTGTGCTTGGTTGGTTTGTTTCCTTGGGTTACTTATATTCCACATATGAAAGAAATCAACTGGTAGTTGTCTTTCACTTTCTGACTTTGCATAACTACATCAAGTTCCATCCATATTTTTGCAACTAGCAATATTTCATCTTTCTTAATAACCGAATAGTATTCCCTTAAGTATATATCTATATATAAATATTATATACTATATTATATATTATATACATCATATAGATATATCATACATTCTTTATCCAGTTATTCATCAATGAACATTTAATTTGTTTCCTGTCAAGTAGATTTTATGAGAAAATCATTAGATTTTCTGTTTTCAACTGCCTCACTATTGGAACGAAATTCCTAAGGGAAAAAATGGGAAAACCTACAATAATCCTTTCACTGATATAATCAAATAAACTAGAACAGGGTTGTCACTGACCCTGGACATTATTGGTTTTGTAATATCTTCCAATTCTAAAATTATCTGAGAAATTATTTCATATAAATAATGATAGTAGAAGTCTTATGTTTAAGACTTTTCATATATTTGAAATACAGTTAAAAGCCAATCTTTGATATTCTCTACCTTCTAAAGTATATTCTTTGGCATATTTAAGATTGTTCTCCTGGAAGCTTTTGTTCAATCTGTACTACAAAATTCAGAAATTGATAGTCACATGCATCATGAAATAATTGAAAGGCCTGGCTCCTAAATCAGATTTGCCCATGTGTTTTTTTATTTTACTTTTTCTCCTCCTAGGATGACTGAGTAAATAGAAACAATCAAGCTAGGAAAACTGAGGTTCTGTTTTGAGGGTGGATAATGAAACACAGTAAGTGCTGCAAACAGACTCTGGGTACACTTTAGTATCAGTAACTCTAACTGAAAAGTACTCAATAGGAAATTATAAAATTGTACTGACAACTTTTGAAAACTATGTATTCAATTCACTTAATGTTTTTTACAGTTGACCACTTGCAAGAACTAGCAAGATACACTTTCTTCTGACAATAATCCTTGCTATGGATTTCAAAAGCCTGTTCAGCTAAAATAAATTGACATTTATATAACTAACTTAGCAGGGTTGAAATTTTAAGTTTATTGCTCTGCCCTGTGGGCAACAGAATCTCATAACATAAAAGACTTTGATTTGCCTTTTAAGGTAGAAGGAAAAAATTGCATATTAAAGTAGCTGTTGTTTTTTCATTCACCAATGTAGCTGTGCAGTGGACTACACTGCATAGCTGGAATGACTGCAGAGAAACACAAGTTTTAGTGAATAGATTTATAAACAGACATCATCTGGTTGGATTTGGCTATTAAAAATATAATGGTGAAAAAAGAAGTATCAAATTACACATGATTAAACTTGGGAACCTCTTCTAATTCTAAACATTTTCTCTAGAACCTAGACAAGAATAAAGCTTCCCTGATTTCACACCACATTAAATATATCTGTGCCTAAATAATGATAATAAGAACAGAATGCAGCATAATTCAGTGTTATTGGCTTGACAATAATGCTATTCATGTTATTAAATTTGAATGGCCCATTTTTATTTCTGTTATCCTGATAGTGGTATCATAATAGAAAATAAATTCAATTTCATATTGCTGCAAAGCTATTTCAGGATATTTTATACAACCTATGCTCCAGTTCTTTTGATAGAGTTTATCATAGCCTTTTCATTAATATTGATTAAATATCTAGTATTGCCCTTCACTTTATTTCTGTCTGCCCACTTACTTTTAATGATCAGTTATTTAGGTATAGCTTTAATACATTTATTCTCTTCTCTATATTTTGGTCTGGTATTTAGAACACAATTAGTTCTCAATATCCATTTCTGTATTTTTAAGATTCTTTTAGTTTTACAGAACTATAAAAACTCCTTTGAACATTTTTGTATCTATCAGTTTGCAATAATGCCATTAATGCATCAACAAATAATTTAGAAAATATTTGTTAGTATCTACAATGAGCAAACTCATTGTATGCAATGTTTTTGCAAGTTTTTAATGTTTCCTCAGCTATGTTTAAATCTTTTTTGAAAAATTGGTGTTGAAAATTCATAAATAAAATTTAATCAATTAAATCAACTTTCTTTACAATGTTTAGTTATCTCTAAATGGAAGCAATCCCACAGCAGTTTGAGATGTACTTTATTTTGAAAAAATCTCTACTCTCTGGCCTTGTATCTGAATATTTTCTTCTGTTTAATTAACTTCTTGCCTTTCTTCCTTGAATGTTGTTATCTCTTAGGAATCTAATATAACTGATTTAAGCTTCTTGTTTTTACCTAAAGAACTGTTTTCTCATTTCTTTCTAATGTGTTCTGAAGAAAAAAAAAATCTTTTTCATGTTGGTTGACATTTTGACCTTAACATTGTCAGAGTAGATACCACCATAGTTAAAAATATTAACATTTTCTTCTACTTCACGGACAATTTTGGCTTGACATTTTTATTTGTGTTTTTTTTTAAACTGTATATTTTCCCCATCTACAGGAATTGGATTTAACCTCAAATTCTTCAATGGTTGATAATGCTGCCTTAGTCATTTACCCTCCCTCTTCGATATCTTCTGGTAAGCTATTGATAAACTTTTCAGCAGTACTGCAGCTTAGCTATTTTTTAGTTTCCCTTTTGCTACTCTAAATATTTTTTGCAAAGTTCAATAATTCTGGTGTATAAAATTGAGTGCACAGCATCAGTCATTATTTCTAATTCAACACTGAATTTTATATGCCTTTTCTTTTGAGGCTCCTGGTGAGTTGTAGATCGTGGCACAACACACAGCCTTCCAAATGAATTCTCCAGGTTCAGCCTTTGCTTTACTGGAAATGGATCATCTTTCTCCAATTATTTCTACTTTTCAAGTTTAATGCCTTTATTGTCACTGTAGAATTTTTATGTAAAATGATTCAGGTGAAAGTGTAAATTGCCATTAATTTTGGTAGACCCTAAACTGAATTAGAGTAGTTATAGCTGTGTTTACATTCTGCACAAAATGAGCACTATTTAAAATCACAGAAACGACAAATAAAGCCCAGAGTTTACTTTATATAATATACAAATGTCAGGGTTTTAGCATTACAGATATATTATCATTATATAATTTTATTTAGTTTTTTTAAAGATTTATTTATGCATACTTGGTATACATATATCTATGTATACCAAGAACTGGGATACATAAAATTTTAACATTGGTCAAATCTGTATGGAGGACATAAGAAGATTCTTCTGCTATCTTTGCCTCTTTTCTATAAATCTAACAAAATATAAAACTAAAACCAAAGCAACAACAATATAAATATACCTATCATGTTATTTTTTTCCAAATCAGGCTTTCCGAGGAAACTTCTTCTGAGAGACTACCTAAAGATCTTGACTATGTCCACTGGGAAGATTCTGATTTAGATGAAATGATGTCATGCAACATTCTCAAACCTGGAGATGGGAAATCACAGGTATCTACATCCTTCCCTCTGATTCTCCTTGTGGTCATGACTGCAGTTATTTGATTCTTGGACTCTAAGTTTTTTTTCAGTCATCCACTTTCAAGAACTGTGTCAGATAATGTTCTCAAAAAAAAAAAAAATGTATAGCCTCTCTTTCTATGTAATTCAAACTTTAATTTATGGGAATATTTAAGACACCATCCTACCACTTATTTTCATATCTGTCCTGTAACAACTCCTTTCATCAAAGAAAATAAAAATCAAGAAATGAAAGCAAATATTTACCTGCTTCTCAAATTCAGAAATTAATCAGATATTTCCAACAATTTTTTCCATTATCGATACAAAGAAATGGCTGATTATAGTCCACTATGATTCAAGAAAAACATTCATTATAAATAAAAACAACTGACTGTTGATGAATGGTGAGAATTGAAGGTCAGTGGTTGTTTATTAGATGGAGTTTTATTAATCATTTCCCTCAACTTGTATTTAATTTGCATTTACAACTGCCCTTGAAACAGTAACTCTTTTTATAAAGTCTTATCAATAAGTAGCTGAGCTCTAGTGAATTACCATACTTTCCAGTAGAAATAATTTAAATCTGAAGAACATTTACAAATTTTGACCATATGAAACAATAGATCTGTAATTATAATTTCCTGATACTAGCATGTATTTAGACACCTCCCATATTCTTTAGTTATTAATCTCATCTTCAGGATGTCTTTTCTCAAAGACCTCCAAATTATCTAAAAAGTTTGTTTTCCTACAAATTTAAATAGTGACAGCATGAGAGTCAGATATGATTGGTAGGCCATTAAAATTGTTAAAAATCCATTCATAGTGTTGTCTGATTCATAAACCATAAAAATTAATATGTTATTTATGTTCTGTATAGCTACCCTTACTGCTAGAAGTGAAAAGGTTTGAAGGAAGAGGGGACATTTTAAGGAATCATTTTATCTAACTTAGAAGAAAGATGGCTTGTAAAGCATCATTAAAAATTCATAGATGTACAAAGTGCTTTTGGATTTGTTAATTGTTTTCAAAGATTTACATGATATCGAGAGAAATATAAAGTTATGAGCAATAATAAATTTTTATGTAATTTAAAAAATTGATTTGGGTCAGTGTGGCACTTTTTCACCAATATAGATGTTATTGACTTTATGTAAGAGCAATAAATATGTTGCATTTAAATTAAAATGGTGCATTACAGTACTGTATCTTCATTTACCCATAAGGCAGCGGATGCATGATTTAAGGACTACAAGTAAAAAGTAGGGCAGGCAACACCAGGAGCTGCTATTTTTGTTGCTCTATTTTTTAAAAATAAACACTATTTCAAGCTATAACTTAGACCTTGTCACCATTAAATTCTTTAAAAATTATAAAGGAAGAGAATGAATGATTTTAAAATCATTTTTAGAAAAAATGTATTCCACCTGTAAAATTTCTTTGACTCATATACCTACTAAACTGCCAGTGTTTTTATAAACCACAATCCCCCTAAAAAGTGAGATACATATTCTATATATTAGAAGCTAGATAATGTATTCATCCTATGTTAGTATAACAAAGATTTTTAGAACTTCTTCACATTATGAAATGATGCATTTGTAATTTTATTGATTAATTTTTAAGGCTGACAATCACCAGAGAGAAAAAACTGCTCCATTGCAGAAGACTGATTATAGGGAGGATGACACAGATGCTCACAGATTCCAGGCATGCTATGATAAGGGTAATGCAGAAATTCTTTGATATATAGTTCTTTTCATCTTTAGGAATTTTTCATATATTGAACCAAGAGCTCATACTTAGTAATGCTTAATCCTCTATCTCCTTGCTCTTTGAAGTCCCAAAGGGTAAGACAAAATCTCTTATCAGTTCATAAGACTTATGATAATAGGTATAATATTTCTTTGATCAAAAACTTTAAAATATAATGTTTTAGAGGTTTCCTATTTTGTTTATTATTCTTGCAATTATTCTTATTGGTCTTCATAAAAATCTGGACTTCTGAATTAAATGCTAGTGAGAATCAGACTAAGTCTATAAAAAATGGATACTTAGCAGGTTTTCAGTACTCAAATGTCCTTGTATTTTAAATATCTGGGAATAAAGACTGGAAATAAAACATCATTTCACCAACTTTCCTCAACCTAGTCATGTAGATAATTAGCACCTACCTAATTTGTTCTTTCTACTAATTATCCTGATGTTTTTCTAGTACAAAGATTTTGTTGAAAGATTAAATATGGTGAAGATTAGTATTTGCATTTCTAAAGTATGCTTACAAATCAACTATTTTATACAAATAAGATTGAGGACCAATATTCAAATCATTGAACTTAGCACTTCCTACAAATATTTATTAATTGCCAACTCTGTGCTATACATGGCTAGGCACTACGAACATAATGAATTCACAATTATGAATAAAATAATGAATAAAACTGCATGATTCACAATAATGAATAAAACTGCATGATTATTGCATTAATATATTTTACAATCAAGAGACAGTGTGTTGCTTCTCTTTTCAATTTTTTTTTTTTTTTTGAGATAGAAGAACTGAGGTGCAGGCCTGAGGCTCAGAAGATGAAAGGATTCACCAGAAACAGGGTGGGGAGCAGAACAGGAGGATCTTCTGCAATACACTGCTGAGGGGAGCAGCTGCAGACAGGAGAGTCTGCTGTGCCATAGGTGGTTGGCTCCTGGCTGGGGATGGAACTCAAGCCATAGCAGTCAGAGCACCAAGACACAACCCCTAGGGCAACAGGGAGGCCCCAGGGAATCACTTTATTAAATTAAATACAAACATTACAGCTGTTTAAAATAAATGAAAAGAATACTAAACAAAAAAATTGGAGAAATGGAACAAGTTCTTGTAACCTCCACTTAGCTGCACTCATTTATTATTTCTAATAATGTTTTGGATGGATTTATAGGATTTTCTGTATATATTATCACTTTGTCTACAAATAGGGAATAATTTCACCTCCTCCTTTCTGACTCAGATGTCCGTAATTTTCTATTTATTTTTTGTCTGATAACTCTGGCCAAGACCTCCAGTACAATTTTAAACAGAACAGATGCAATGGATGTCCTTGTCTTGTTCCCTGTTTTAAGGGTCAAACATTCAGTTTTCTCCATTATTATTTGACTATTCATTTATGATATAGGGCACAAGTTTTAGAGACTCCTTAACAAACAACCTCTTCAAAAAGGCTACAAAGTATTAGTTATCAGACAAAATTTAATAAGATCTATATTGAGTATTTATAAAAAGGAGAATAGTAGTAGATATTGATAAATGGTTCCATACTAAGCATGTAAGTACTTAAATAGCTATAAGAATCAAAATAGTTAGGAATAAACCCAACATAGTATGTTGAAACTGAGACATAGATTACTGAAATTAGGAAAATTAAGACCTAAATCAATAGAGAAATATACCAAGCTCAAGGTCTGAATATGAAATTGTCATCTTTTTCCATATTGAACTATGGATTTAATGTCATATCATTTAAAAAATCCAAATTATTTTACTCAATTTTGATCAAACCCAAGGTAAATCCACATAGTAGAGAAAAATTGGTCTTTTCCATAAGTTCTTCTAGTATAATTGGATAGTTATTTGAGAATAGAAAACATTAAAATTTATAGTTTTGCCATTATACAACAATATTTTTATTAATTTTTTTCAAATACCACAATTTTATCCATAATTCAACAAAGATATGATTTTTTTAATGATAAGATTAGCCACTCTAACAAGTGGAGATTACTGAGTAAGCAATTTGATATATATTAGGGATCAAGATTAAAATAATTGTGAATTAACAAAGCCTATTCAGTGTTATATTTCAATTCTCCTTTATTATCATTTTTTTTATTATATTTAATTGCATTTGACATCGTTTGTTTTCCCCAGTGGGTTCCCACCACCATTTCACCGTGCATCGTCACCTCAGTCCCTTGTGCTCTTTACATCTCATCACCATCTTTGCCATCCCCTCCCTCCATCCACCCCCATGGTCCCTTGGGTTTATCTTTAATCTTTTGATCTTGTTGAGTTGTTATTTGATTGTTTGGTTGTTTTTGGTTATGATTGCCCATTTCCTTTAGTTTTCTCTGTGTGTTGTTGTTTTTTGTTATTGTTGTTGTTTTGTTTTCTCCCTTTTTATTTTTTGTTTTGATTGTAGTTTGTTTGTTTGTTTTTTCACATTCCTCCTAAAAGTGAGGTCATCCGATATTTTTCTTTTGCCTTCTGACTTGTTTCACTGAGTATAATTCCTTCTGGTTCCATCCATGTTTCTTCAAATGTCCCTTGTTTCTTATTCTTGATTGCTGAGTAGTATTCCATTGTGTATATGTACCACATCTTCTTGATCCAGTCCTCTACTTTTGGGCATTTGGGCTGTTTCCAGGTCTTACCAATTTTTTAATGGAAAGTTATTTTTATATCATTTATTGTCATTCTTAAAGATCCATTTTAAAAATATCAGGATAAAATTTTGTTAGAAAAATAAATGACTCTCCTTAGAAATGAATAAATAGCTCAAGAACCCAGTAACCAACCCTTACAATATTAATACTATAAAAATATTTTTTTTCTATTAACATTCTGATTACTTACTATATTTTCTTTAAATTTGTTATTTAATATACTGATTTGATCAACTTTTCATAAATTTCATATCTTTATTTCCTGGTGTATATTAGCTTATAACTTTATTTCATTAATTATTTTTCATTTATAGGAAAATGATTTTTAAAGGATATGTTGCTCTCAATTATAAATTACCAAGTAAAGAATGTATTGATAGTTTATTTCTTGTAAGATTTATTTCTTGTAAGATTATTGACCAAAACATCATCTGTTGAGATTTTTTATCTGCTATCTATGTCTTTTTCCACTAGAAGTTACATCTTTTCCTATTGTGTTAAATTTAAAAAGATTTTGTAAATTACTTTCACTAATCTCACAGATAATTTATATTAAAAAATAAACATGTATAATGCTAAAATAATAAACAAAAGCTGGCTTTATTTAAATTACTTGATACCTATTTTGAGCACCCAGAACTCTTTTGTTCTATTTAAGATGAGAAAGGCTTAATTTTATGGAATCATATTCTTGTAACTGTAAACAATTGACTGTCCAGAAAGAAAATAAATAATTTGTAGTATTTGAAAATTTAACTGAAGTAAATACTCCCACCAATGCAATGCTAGTAATAGCCATCACATGATCAACATGATGAAAATTTTACTTAGTGCTTATAATCAGTAAGTTTATTAAAATTTCTTGAATATTTTACTAATGTACAGCATTACATGATTGAATTCCAAAAAAATAGTTTGTATTAAAATTAAACTTTAAAAGCAAGCTTCAAAATAAAAATTTCATTATTGTCCCTTGCACAATCTTAACCTACTCTGTTTAATTTCATCAAGCTAATATACCCAAAGATTCTTTTAAAGGCCACTTCTTTACCCATTTTACACCTGTTCATAATTATGCCAGTTTCATCTTATGTTTGGAAATAATGGATAAACTCTCTGCTGTCTTTTTATCCTTTTATCCTATACTTGATATACAATGATGTTATAATCCACCCCATAACTTCCAAGTACCTAGCTATGTATATATACATGGAGAGTAGCTATGCCAAAACAGCAAAAACAACTTTATGGTTTTTAGAGCAGGAATTAAATACAATTGAATTGTGTTTTAAAATATGTAATTAATGGAATCATTAAAATTACCTTTATATGAGACAGCCATTATTCTGCAACCAAAATCAGTTAGACATACCAAATGTAAAATATACTACAATGTGCCCTCTCTACCACCTAAGGCCTCTGCACCTGTGTGTGCGAGGCACATCAGTGCAACTGTGTATGTGAAAGATTCCGACCAGGCACTCCCACCTGACTGCCTCGGGACAATGGCTCACATCATAGGCAGCCAGGGACGCCTAGGTAGCCCATGACTGACTGTGTGATCAGAGTCCAAAACAGTCTGGGAGAAGCCCCAAATTATACCAAGCACCTGCACAGAAAGTACTCCCTGCATACAGACAAACATGTCCGCCCCTGTTCCCCATAGAATTTATTATCACCTTTGATCCCTTTGAAGTCCTGTTCCCCAGAAGATGAAGGCCCTTTGTCTCCCTGGACCCTGCTCCCCCTACCATTGTCATATGGTCAATCATGTTTGTGTATTATTGTTAGTAAATAGTAAGAGGGCTGCTCACTGGGCAGCAGTGTCTTGCTTTGCAAACCTGCTAAGGGACTCGTACCTCAGCGTGTCCCCATGGATGTGCAGGCATGTCTGCAACCACCAGGCTACAGGTCAATATCCTTATCATATACAAGTAATTATAAATATAAATTTATAAATATCACCTACAGATTGTGGCACATAGAGAAATATAGTGGGCTGACTCTGTGGACGATAGTTTGTTGACTTCTGTTCTAAATCATCAGTTTTTCCACTTTTTTATTCCACCTATAGTGTTCCAGTTTCAGGGCCCAATATCCTGGAATCTGGTTGATACATTTTTTACTCTTCTCTGAGATCTAAGAGAAATAAAAAATAAAAATCCATCCATTATTCATGTTGATTCTCTCCTATCTGATGGTCTCCTCCCAGTCAGGAAGCTGTGGTGGCACTATTCACTGGACACTCAATCATTAACTTTAAACTAGTCTCCTCTGCTGTCATGTATGTCATTTTGACACCAGAAATAACAAGGAAATGTTTCAACCTGTCTTATCTAAAATACAGATTTTAAACTTTGATAATAAAGGTTTCACAAATACCCTGGATAGTTTTCTGTGAATGAATGCACATATTTTTATGGAGAATCATTGTTATCATTTTCATCAAGTGTTAAAAGTTATATGGCTCAAAGATGTTACAGAGAATTACTTAGGGCTCAAAGATGTTACAGAGAATTACTTAGGAGTCCTAGAATTGCCATAGACATTTGTGTAGCCTTATGATCCCTGGGAAGGGTTTGAAGGCAGAGTCCCCAGAGCTTGCATCTGTAAACATCCGCTCCAGGAAGAGATCTGGAAGAACCATTACAATAGGCTTCTGCAGACCTTAGTGCAGAACTTGTTGAACTCTGGGGCCAGGACCTGGAATCAAACATACCAAGTCAGGCACTCTGCAGTCGTCAGTGAGCTCTAAGGGGGATCCCAGAAACAGACTTGTCATAATAGATAAGTGGAGATCTCAGTGACCCCATGACAGGTCCAGGATGTTATCTCACTGGGGTAGGTCCTCTGAAGACTCCAGCAAACCACATAGAAGCCCTGGAAGCAGTACTTATATAAGTGGACCAGGGACTGGATAAAGGAACAGGAACACCAAGGTAAGTGGTAAGCCAGAGGACACTAGCTGGATAGATAATATTTCAAATAAGAAAAGAATTTATTATCTCTTGGTCAGTAGAGGTCAGTGCAGATTTCAGTGGAGTGTGCACTGAAGAGACTCAGGCTACTTTGAAGTGGAGGTGGATGGAAAGAATAACGTGTGGTCTACAGACTGTGTTAGGAATAGGGTTCACCACTTAGAAGGTGTTCAGCTTCCCTCAGCCAGGGAAGCAGGGAAAAGGGAAGTGGAAGTTGTGTGGTGGCATACTATTTAGAAGCAGTCAAAAACCTGGAGAAGCAGGAATGAGACACACAGAATGGTTCCCAAGTAATGGTAATGACAGCAGGGATTCTTACTTGTATTCTCCCTACCAACACACTATGAATGGTACCTACAGGGACAACTGTGTCTCTCATCCCAAAACCAGAGAGAAGGGATAATGGGAATGCACAAACATTTGTCAGTATCAGTCTAGCTCAACTACATCAATATCTGCATCCCATGAAGTGCCCCCTTACTGCTGATTCTGCAACTTAAAAACAGATCTGAGCACATACAGAAGTCAAAAAAGTCCAAAATATATAAAGTAAAGAAATAAAATGCTAAATATATCAAAAACAAGTAGCAGAATAGGAAGACAAAAAGATATTACACATAGAAATAGGTATCAAGAGTGATTCACATCCCAAGATGAGAAAAACCCTCCAAAATCCAAGCATAAGAAGATGGAAGATTGTGTGCCCCTATCAAAAAAAGTGTTCATTACTGCTATAATTAGAAGATCAGAGATAGAAGAAAACTCATAAAGACAAGCCATACAATTTTAACAAACAGAATACAAAAAATATAACCAAATCATGACAGAAGTGATAAACACTTCTCCAAAAGAGCTACAAATTGACAACTGGCATGTGAATGTTGAACAGCACATATAATCAAAACCACAATAAGAGACCACCTCACTCCTGTAAACATGGCCTGTATCTATATATAAAAAAATGTTGGTGAGGGTATGGATAACACAAAACATTAGTGTACTGTTGGTGTGAATGTATGGTCCAGTCTCTGAAAACTATGGAATTTCCTCAAGTATTTAACAACTATTAAAAATAGATATACCATATATATCAGTTCTACTCTGAGATGTCTAGTGTGGTTATCTATACAAAGAATACATAATCACTAAACCAAAGTGATAGAAGCAGTCCTTTGTTCATTATAGCTCTGTTTACAATGAGCAAATTATGCAAACCACCTAAATGTCCTTCAACAGAGCAACAGATTAGGATGATGTGGTATATATACATAATAGAATCCTACTGAGCGATATTTAAAAAAAGGTATACTCTTGCCATTTTGACAACACAGGTGGAACTGTGCTATCTGCAAAAATAGAAGGTGAACAACAAATACTAAATGATTTCACTCATCTGGAATATAGAGAAAACAAGCAATCATCAGCAACAAACCCACAAAGGAATTCACAATCTAAACCAGAACAAACCCTGGAAATATGACTGCAGAACTGAGGTTACCGGAGAGGAAGTAAGTTGCAGAACAAAGATGGTAGGTGATCTACGGTAAATGATTGTGGGTGCTCGGACTGTGGGTGGTAACATACATCTGATGAAGTGAACCACTCCTTTTAAATCATATACAGTGCTGTTAACTAATGTTACTTCAATAAAGAAATAAAAAAAACCCTAGAATTTATCTATGTTCCCACTATCTATAATGTAGGAAATGACCACACATGAGAGCTAATATTTGTTGAAATACAGATGATAAAAAAAGTCAAAGTTAGAGAAAAACGGCTATGTAGTCCACAATTAACAGAGTTTTACCAGGTAAGACTTTCAGAGTATGAAATATGCAGTGTCTTTTAAAAATGTTAAATTTAAACAATTCAAATTTTAGATTTAACTAAGAACATGCTTTATCATTGTCTAGGACCTCTGCATTTATCACTTAATATTCTATCATGGTGAAAACATAAAAGACTTTCCTGAAATTTATATTTTTAAAGTTAGAGTCTTTTATGGCATTGCCTCTAGCCACTCTCACTGAGCTAGGAACACAGAGCCTCGGGCTAAGCCATTAGGTATTTGGTGCCCTGGTTTAAACCCTTGCACTTCTTCTCTAATGATATTTGTTTTTCACACTGAAGCACAGCTCTGGACCTCTGTTTGTTTGTCACCAGGTTTAAATATTGTTTTATGAAAACACTAAGATAAGTACACCTTGGCTGTGCATCCTGCTTTTACGACAACCTCCTTATTCATTATAGTCTCCCATGTGTCATCTTGATGTCGCCTTTTCTTCTACTTTGCCTGTTAGCAGTGTTTACTTTCGTAACTTTTTTTTCCTTTGCATTTGCTAAAAGGACCGGTGTCTTGAAACCCATGAGCAAGGCACAGGATGTTGTTTATCCTCCAACTATTGTTTCTTAGAGAATATTTCTTAAAATGGGAAAACTTTCTTTAAGTATAATTCATTATTATAAATGTAAATTCTCCAGGAGGTAAATTTTTAAATCTAGTCTAAAATCACTTCTTCAGGTTGAGAAAGTCATTCACATGATTAAGGATAATATTTGAAGGATGTTTTCCGTGACATGTCGTATTAATATTACTAACATTTATTCCATTTTCTTTTCTTCCATCTAATATAGTTATCAAGAGAACATGCTTTTGATGGAAGTACTTTCCATTTACAGTTTATTATTCAAGTAGCACACTCATCTATTTCTATATAAGTATATTCATTACAAATACTGTTCTTTAACTTACTTTTCTTTACTCAAAAGCACATGGTAGATGCCTCTCCTCTAAACCACTCAGATCTGTATCAGTTGTGCATTATTCCACTCTATGTATACATTATTACTTACCTTACAAAGCAATATTTAGATTTTTTAAGTATATATTCTGATCAATAAACTTTTTTAAATTAAAGATTTAAAATTTTGATGTTTTGAGGGTTTATCATCATTATACTATAGTTAATTTTCCTTGATTTAGGGAAGTGTTCTTCACTATTTTTTAAAAAAAAAATCTATATTTCCTTTCATTATACATGGATGCCATCAGTTAAGCTCCTAAATTCAGTTGTCTTCATTTCAACTTATCAGCAAATATATTTAACTCTTATGTGTGATATTGTTTTCCAGATCATGGTTTATCTTGATGGACATGACTGCATAAAAATAATTGAAATAATTATGACATTTTTAAAAATTACCTTATTTGAAGATACCATGAAATATAATAATAAAGATAGCTGCATGCATTAATCTCACACACAGAATTATTAAGAGGATATTGGGAGTAACAAACTCCACTAATGGTATGAGATAATTGAATACACATTAGATGTATGACTTTTAGAAGAACATATAATTATAAGGAACAAAAATAAAGGTAAATATACTAAAAATACTAGAAATATATCATAAACTATTAAGTCCAAGAATTGTAAATTTTAAATTTACATCTTAAAGATGTTGTGATAATAATCTCTCTTTCAATGCATGTATCAATTAGTTGACTTTTGTCTATTAAACTACATATTTTCAGGATTACATTATTTACAAATGTTGAGAGACAACTATAAATAGGTTCTTCTAAAAACACGTGATGTATCATTTTATTTTGTTAAAATGGGTTAGCTCCTACTAATAGATTTCTATATTTCATTTTGAACATAATCTGCCTGTATTCTATGTATAAGAGGTCTACGGCAGGTTTGCTTTAACTTATCCTTGCCTACATTGAGGAGTATTTCTATAGCTAGTTCTGGAAGAATAGGTTTTATAGCTCATATACCTTTGTAGTTATTTCTTTTTAAAAGAATGTTGCAATGAGAGAATAAAGATTATATCTTATAGTGATGGAAATATCTACTCTGAAATGACACTAATTTAACTCTAACATTCTAAGGTAAGTGCTTTTAAACAGAAGACATTATAACTGGCAACCTAACTCCAAATCTAAGATACCCTATTTACTTTCTCTTTTTTTATTACTATGATTTTTGGTCTAACTTTATTATTCAAATTATAGTTTAGCTGATTTATTCTAGGTATTATTTTTCAATTAGATAAAAACCTTTTAAGGCACCAGGAAAGTTGGCGTGATAGTATGCAAATGACCAGCTGTTTTTAAGCATCAGGGTACAGTCACCATCGGTCTGGTTAAGGATTCATTTTCTTCTATGACAAATTGCTCTTTTCTGAAATAGTAAAGATGAAGTTTAGTCCAGTGTGAAGTACACTTGCTTTGTTTTAAGAATTTTTCCTTGGTCATTGAATTTAATTAGAACTTGCTATTGTTGCTGGCAAATTTTATCTAGTCCTCCTCCAAAACTTAGCTGATAGAAACATTCATTGCCCTTCATGGAGCGGGCCTGATGTAGTGCAATCAAGGAAACACATTCAAATGATAAAACTGTCAGGGAAGAGAAATGCTCCTTCCTGAAACAATTTATCCATGGGAGGTACTCTAGTTTAAATACTGTATTTGGACTTGTCCTGAAGGATAAATACATAGAAATTCCCTGTGAAAGATTAAATACTTATCTTCCAAGAGGACAACATCTATTCAGCTATTTACAAGAAGTTTGTTAGTCAACACCAAGCAGCTGCTCACTTTATTTCACATACAAGGATTCTTTAGCTTCATATACTGATGAATCAACCTGAGGTTGATTTAGCCTTGCAATCATGCTGAGAGTTATGCAGTGTATAAGTGACTTAATAATTTAAGAGGAGTCTTGCCATTTTCTTATAACTAGTAAATCCATCATAAGATAAAATCATGACAGATGTGTACTCAACAAATCAAGAGTAACTTAGGAAAACATGTTATTACTTTTGTTTTTAAAGTAGTATGAGTCTTTTTATAAATTATTTCTGGATGAAAGCAAAAGAAAACAATTCATGGCCTCTTCAATCATGTTTAAAAGGTGAATCAATCCCTAGAAATAGACTTATTTCAAGAGACAGGTGTGTTCAGAGGGAGAGTCACAAGCATAATGAAACACAAGAAAACAGGAAATTGCAATGGTTAAGAGGAACATTACAGATCAGTGACTTTGAATTAATTTGATAGTAAAATTTCTCCAAACATGGAGGGCCTCCCTGGTGGTGCAAGGGGTTGAGCACATTACTGTGGGGCTTCTGCAACCACTGCAGTGCGAGTTCAATCCCTGGCTAGGGAGGGGGCCCACATGCGCAGCAGACCTCTACCACCTCACCCACTGCTCCCCTTAGCAGTGTACTTCAGTTGATCTGCCTGTTCTGCTCCCCACTCTGTCTCTGGTGAATTGTCTCACTGCTACTCGCCTCCCACCTCTGGTCTGTAGCCCAGCTCTTGTATGCATAACTAAAATATTTTTTAAAATTTCTCCAAACATGGGACAATAAGTGTGTAGGGTAAATGAAAGTTAATGGTTTTTCTGCTCTCCCACCATTAGTGTCAATGATAGACACCTACAGTCCTGTGTGTATTCCTAATGGTGGGCTCCTGAAGTAGGGTTTGGGCATGTGTTGGTGAGTGCACCTGTGCCTAGAGACTGGGCTTAAAAGGGCGGTGTCAAGGGGATGCCAGCAGCAAGAAGCAGTAAGCAGCAGAGAAGTTCAGCAGAAGTGTGGAGTACAGTAGATAACATCATGGGAACAGCTAAGACAACGAGGAGGCTACTTGAACCGATGATGAACATACCCAGTCTGGGATGGTTGCAGGAAAAAGTGACAGTGTGTTTATAACTGCCCATCATGAGTCCCACAAAATCATTAGTTTTTATGGACACAATTATAATTCATCGTTAGATCGGTGTTGCATGTAGGATTAGGATCAAACAGAACCAGAGGTCAATGCGAGCTTCATGTGACCATAGCTAAAATTTCCATGTCATTCACAAGTATTTGTCATAGCCTCCTCTTCCCTTCATATCTATGGTCACAAGAACGATATCTGGATTGCTGATAAGGAATGAAAAGTCTAAGTTTGTTTCAAGGGAGAGCCAAGTAAATATTTGGATACAAGGGAAATGGCTAAAGGCTGTTCTATGAAATCATTTAAGGGAAACTGAAAATAGACTGGTAGGATATGTTACCCTAAGTGATAGAACTTTGTATTTTACACATGGTCATTCATTTTGTGTAGAAGAAAAGGTGACCTGTGGTTAGAATATATGTGAACATATGGGGAAATGTTTTGGGGTGAACTATGTGCCCCCCAAATGTATATGTTTAAATTTTAACCTTTAGTAACTCATATTCAACAGAGGTCCTTAAAAATGACATTGTGTTAAAATGAGGCTGCCAGGGTTGGGAGCTATTCTAATATGAGTAAGAGATACCACAGATGGGCATGGACAGAGAAAAAGGTCATATAAGGAGACAACAGATGGAAAAAAGGAAAGGAGCCTCAGGTTATCTAACAGTGTGGTCCCCAGGAAAGGGGGAAGTTTTAGAATCCAGTTTTTGCCCTAAGTGGGTGGAGTTGAGCAGGGATAAGAAGATTCTGTAGAGAGGAGATAAGAGGACAGAAGGAAGGGAGGAAGAAGAAAGCAGTATGGAAAGCAGCAAGGAGACCTGGAGTTGGCATGTGGAGCAGAGGGACATGTGAAGAAACTGTGCTTGCTTCTTGGTCTTGGACTGGTTAGAACAGATGTGGGTGAGGGACCCATGGGGAGCTTAATTATGGCAGCTTTCATCTTAATTTTGATTTTGATATTTTCCTCCCAGATTTGTCTGACTCTTTTTGACCCTTTTCTATGGGTCTTTACTGAAAGGTCCCTTAGACTTGTGCCAGGCTTTTGGGCCTTGCTTTGGGCTAATCCTATTTGGATGGACTTTTACCTCAAGGGGATGGGTAACTTTGGATGCTTGACTGAGTAACTGTTCTTTGCCCTTTCTATCTTGTACCCTAATTGTATTAAAGTTCCTTTCCATTAAAGGCCTTATATGTTTGTCTTAATGTGGCAGATGGCAAAACCCATTTAAAAAGAGCAGGTTTGGGTGTTCTGGGGCACCCTTCTCCCTGCCCTGTAACAGTTACACTAAGCCTATCAAACCTATGTTTTGAATTATGGAAATGAACAAAATATATTTCTGTCATTTAAGCAACTCAATCTTTGATAACCTGACTGTCATTATAAACCAATATAATGACAACTTGCTTAACTACAAAGAAGTTTGGAAGGACAAGAAATGGAATACTGGAGACATGTTAATCTGAGAATGCGGTAAAATGAAGGAGCTTGGGGCCGGAGACGAAGTATAAGCACAATTTTACTAAATGTAACAGTCCCTAAAAAACAATCCTTAGAGAAAGAATATTAGACATTAAAGTACAAAGAATAACCCTGGAGTTGATGTCAACCAGTAAATTTTATGGCATTCCAGCATTGGCATATTTGTTATTACTGAGGCAAGGATAGATAGAAGTTATGTAGTTTGTCAGAAGTGATTTATCTTTGACTTCTTTCTATTGTCCAGTCTCACAGAAACAGACCAAATTTTAGCTCCAGATAAAGCAACACTTAATCAATTAATTAATTGATTAATTTATTTTTGCTTAATTGCAATGACTTATAACCTTTTAACACTATGAAATGCCTTTTCTTTTTCTTCCTTTTCTTAAGATTTATTTATGCATACAAGAGTTGGGGTACCGGCCAGAGTTGCAGGAGGTAAGAGGATTCACCAGAGACAAAGTGGGGGGCAGAACAGACAGATCGACTGAACTACACTGCTGAGGGGAACAACGAGTGAGGCAGGAGAGGTCTGCAGTGCCATGTGGGTCTCCTCTCTGGCCGGAGAGCAAACTCACACTGCTGTGCAGGGGATACTTCACAGTGTGACCCTTAACCCACTGCGCCACTAAGGAGGTCCCATGGAAATGCTTTTTCATATTGCATTATCTTTATTCCCCACTGCCATCTCTTATATTCCCTTTGGTTCCTTTTTCCTTATTCCTAATCTTAGAAACTTTATTTTGTTTATTAATGACCATTACTTTTTATAACTATTTTCCTTTGTCAAATAATACACTGTACAAATGTCCAATGTTTGTCCTTATTATTTGCTTCACTGTACATAATTTCCTCAAAATCTTTCTGTTTTGCTACAGATGGCAAACATTTTATCTTTAGGTTGGAATACTACTCAATGGCATTGATGCACCATGTCTTCTTCTTGATCACCTTGGGGTATCTAGGTAGCTTCCATGTCCTAGCTATCGTTTGTGTGCTGCAATAAACACTGTGGAGTATATAGTATTTTTGAGAGGATGGTTTTGTTATAGGGCAGGGAGAGGGCCCCCCAGAATCTTTAAACTTGCCCTCTCTAAATGGGTTTTGCTATCTGGTATATTAAGATAAATATATAAGACTTTTAATGGAAAGGAACTTTAATATAATTAGGGCATAATATAGAAAGGACAAAAAATACAGTTATTAAGTTAAGATTTAAAGTTACCCATTTTTTTGAGGGTAAAAGTTTAGCTAAATAGGATTGGCTTAAAGCAAGGCTTAAAAACCTGCCATAAGTTTAAAGGATTTTATAGTAGAGACCTATAGAAAAGCGTTAAAAAGAGTTAGACAAATTTGGGAGGAAAAGAGTAAAATTAAAATTAAGATGAACGCTGCTATTATTAAGTTTTTTATGGGTTTCTTACCCACATCTGTTCCAACCAGTTTAAGACTAAAAAGCAAGCCCAGTTTTTTTTCCATGTCCCTTTGCTCCATGTGCCTCCTCTACTTCTCCTTGTCTAGTAAATAAATAGATTGCAATTTCAGTTCAAGACAAAAATATTATTGGTATTATTCAGTGAAATGAGCATGTATATGTCCAATATTAAAGCTATAATGGGGGAAGATTTGATTTATACATTCAAGAGCTGTGGTACAGGCCAGAGGTGTGGGGGGTGAGAGAACTCACCAGAGACAGAATGGGGAACAGAATAGGCAGATTGATACACTGCTGAGGGGAACAGTTGGTGAGACAGGAGAGCTCTGCCATGTGGGTTACCTCCTAGGCCAGGAATCTAACTTATGCTGCAGTGGCTGAAGATGCTTCATAGTGCAGTTCTTAACCCTTGTACTATCAGGGAGGTTCCAAATTGGGGAAGATTTTAGGTGTAAGAATCTAATGTGGTTCTACATGGAAGACTCTGGTGTACTTAGGAAAGATACTTATGAAAACAGGTATGTATTAAAGCGAGATTACAAAGGAAGGCTTTTAAGATTTATTTTTATTTATTTATGAATACAAGAAATATAAAAATGGGGATGTAGGCCAGAGGTGTGTGTGTGTCTGTGTGTGTGTGTGTGTGTGTGTGTGTGTAAGGGAGAGAGAGAGAGAGAGGATTCATAAGAGAAAGAGTGGAGGAAGGCAGAACAGGTGGATCTACTGAAATACACTACTGAGGGGAACAGTGAGCTAAACAGAAGTCCGCTATGTCATGTGGTTCAGGTCCTTGGCCAGGGACCCAGCTCATGCTACAGTGGCTGCTGCTAACTTGATAGTGCTGGGACTTTAACCCTTGTGCCACATGGGAGGTTCCATAAAGGAAGATTTTTTTAATTAAAATATATTTGACCTATAAAGCTGAGTGAATTTAAGCTATACGACATGATGATTTGATACATTTATATGTAATTTGATAGCCATTTTAGTGACAATTATTACTACTATCATATTATTCAAATGCCATTTTGAAATATCATGTGAAATGTGAACTGTCTCTTGAAACATCAGTTTGTCATATCACTTATTCCATACCCGGCATTATCCAAAATACATATCATTCCATTATTGGATGGAAGTGTTTTGTTTCTTTTTCTTTGGCCTAATTTTATTTTATTAAATTCAGTGCTCTTCTCTCAAGACTTTACCCTACAGACTGTCACCAGTATCCATCTTGAACTTTCTTTTACACTCCATTTTTTCTGCTAAGTGTGCTCACCCATTCCATTGCCTATTTATTTAAAATTTCTAGCACTTTTTTAAAAAGATTTATTTATTCATGCATACAAGAGCTGGGGTACAGGCCAGAGTCGCAGGAGGTGAGAAGGTTTTCCAGAGATGGAGCGGGGAGCAGAACAGGCAGATCAACTGAAACACACTGCTGAGGGGAGTAGCAGGGGAGGCAAGAGAGGTCTGCAGTGCCATGTGGGTCCCCCACTCCCTGGCTGGGAATCTAGCTAGCGCTGCTGTGCTGCGGATGCCTCATAGTGTGGTGCTCAAGTCACTGTACCACAAGGGAGGCCCCCATTCCATTGTTTAAATGCCATCTCTATGCTGATAGCTAATATTAAAATTTTGATCATGAATTTATGATGATGAAAAGCTATTAAAATATATTTGACATAATTATTACCCACAATTTGTGGTATTCATTTAGTTGTGTAATGCTGAATTCTTAAATGATTAGGGCTAATGAATGTAACTGTTGATAAATTAGCTTTACTTATAAAATAGTTTTTCTCTAACTTATATACAATGAATATAATACAGTTCCATAATTTTAGCATATATTTGATGTTGGATATGTGTCCAGTGACACTTTTAGCTGTTCAAAGCACCCCATAGATATTGAAACACAAAGATATCACAATGTTATCAGTAAAAAAAGAATATTTTCCCTAACAGAATTGATATATAAGTAAACTATACCTGCGTTTTCCTTATTTTTTAATTTTTTTCTTCTATTTCATATTTCCAGGCAATGATCTACAAAGATTTTAGGTGTTGCTAGTGGCATAATTAATTTTATTCCATGCTAAAGTTTAGCTTGATTAGTACAATTGAATAAAATAAGATTGTTAATTACAGATGGAATTTTGTTCTACAAATTTCATAAAAAATTAATCAGTATCTTTCTGTTATTATTATTGTGCTTACCACATGTCATTAGGTCTTCATTTAGGAATACTTATTTTTTTACTATTGATCCAGGGGCTCTCCCATGAAAATTAGAATATCTGAGTTTCATTACCTTTCTTAACCAATATAAAGAGGGCCTTTGATTTACATTTCAATGAAACCTAGAAATTTAGAGATATTTAGAATTACCGAAAACCTGATTTCCTTTATCATAAAAAAATCAAAATACCATTTTATTTTACTCCAGCTAGAATTATTATTTTGATCATGATTCGATATAAGAAGTGAGGAAGAGAATTTCTAGGTAGTTTTAAAGAATGAACAATGCAAATAGGGTTTATTTGTTTTATAAAGAATCTCATTTCCTAGTTGCTTGGTTACTTTCCCACTCTATTAGCTACTGTTAGTACTCTTAACCTTTATTTTTTTCTGATGTTGGTTAATACATTGTGCTATAGGATTAAATAAATGTCATGTTTAGCAATAAAATCCAAGCCAACAGAATCTTTTTATGTAAAATATTTCTACAAAATAACATACACCAAATATGCTCACTACATGAATTAAAATGATGTGTTTTGATTTGTGATGGTATCCTATCAACCTACCCTAGTAGAGTCTTTTAGGTTCAGATATTTGCCCAGTTAACAATATTTGTTAAACTGACATTCATAAACAGGTGTCTATCCCTCACATGTGTTTAATAATGAAAAACTAGTTAGAAGGAGAGAAATTTCCCAATTTAGAAACATTTGACATTTTTTTCTTTCTTTAGATACATTTTTTACATTTACCTTAAAAAAATAGCAAATAGCCTTTTGCTTAGGCTAAACTCACAAAATACTGCCTGACTTCCATGCTATTACCTTTAGCAGCTTTTATTTTCTGCCAGCTTCTCAGACTGATCAAGGTTGTTGTGTGGAATACTTACCTGCCCTTTGCCTGATTTAAATATTCTTTTGTTTTCTCTCTGTTCCTCTTATTGATTTAGATAGCTGTTTCTCCAACAGTCAACAAATTAGTAAACAAACAAAAAAAAACAGTGCCTTCTGGACAGGTGTTTAACTGCACAAGAAAGAATTTATTACGCTTTCATTATCAATATAATTACTTTGCCTATTTTTCATAATTTTGTTCAGTAGCATTTCTATGGATAATCTTTTCATTTATTTCCTATAATAAAAAATTGTTTTTAGTTTGCATGATCATAATTAAGAACATAAATATATAATACTTAACTTTCTGTTTTCACCACACTCTCACTATGTAATTTTGTGATACTGAAATAATTGGAGGAAACAGGTGTAACTTAATAGAGGTATAAGTAATGACATTGGATTTTTACTCTACACTAATTTGAGCTTTTCAATAGGTCATTAAAACTGTTCATGTGCTCCGAATATTTGTTTTGCAAAACCTGGTACCGATGACAATTAGTAGCAATCCTCAAACCAACATAAAATAAGTAGTAAATAGCAGAATGTAGAGTAAATTTTTATTTAACTAAAAATAAATCACTCTATTCTCTTTACTAACCTTCCAGAATAAAATCACACTGTGTAGTGTTGATCCAAGGTTTAGGAAGGCTGTTTTGTCTGTTTCTGTTCAAACACAATACTGAAAGGACAATCTTTGAAATCACTGAATTTCATTCAAACTCTGACCTTTTCTATAGTTGTTCCACTTTAGGAATTTTACCTAATTATCTGATTCTGGGTTTTTTTATTTGTAGATAAAATGTTTGTGCAGATAAAATGAGAGTTACTATTAAATTACAATGCATTTACTTTTATTACATATTGTGTCTCTTACACAGTAATTGTTGAGACATATAAGTTGTTTATTTGCATGTCTTTTATATGGTGAACTAATAATATTAAATCTGTTTCACCATTATTTTTCTTGCGGTGTGCATAGTTCCCACCCCATATATAAGTTTTTTCTGCTTCTCTTCCTATTCTCCCTTATCGCGATTTCTGTACAAGAGACAGGCTCTCCTTGTTTTCCTGAGAACTCTACATTTTTTCATACTTAAATGTCTGCATTTAAAAATATACAATTTTCTTGGTTTTCTAGATTATTTGATCCTTTGAATCTACTTAAGGTATTAATTTCTTCTACATTGTCCATATCCCTTGTAATTTAGAGTAATTTAGCTTCATTGTATTCTCATTTTCTCTTTCTCACTTTGTTGTAAGAAATTATGAACTTATATTTCATAATATTTGTAATTGAAGAAGTAGATTTTCTTACTCAACATATTCCAAATATATGCAGAATTGTCTAGTAGCTGATATAGTTACCCACTTTTAAGTTTAAGGTTAAAAGAAATGAAGTTAAAAATATATTTCCAGCGGCTCCCCTGGTGGCACAAGGGGTTGAGCGCCACACTGTGAGGCTTCCCCAGTCACTACAGTCCAAGATCAAACCCCAGCCAGGGAGTGGATCCATAAGAGAGGTTCAGCAGACCTCTCCTGCCTCGCCAGAGGCTCCCCTCAACCATGTATTTCAGTTGGTCTGCCTGTTCTGTTCCCCTCTCTGCTTCTGGTGAATCCTCTCATCCCCAGTGCCTCTGATCTGTATGCATAAATAAGAAAATAAAATCTTTAAAAACATATATAGTCCTTCATTCACAGTAATAACATCTTAATTAGTCAGTAGCCACTTATATCTAGTAGTTGGCATGTTGAGGTAGTTACTAAATTAATTAGCGTGATTCCTTACACTTGTCAAGATAGGTTTAACTGACAGCTACCAACTCAGTATGTAACAACATTTTCTAAGGAAAATGAAATATAAGTACGCATTAATTAGGAAGTATTTATAATTTTGATTGTGTGAGACAAAGATTTCTGAGTTGTTTTCCTGTCAAGTAATTTTAGAAGCTACTTTCCTTAGTTTAAACAATACTTAAAGAAAAAAAAAAAAGAATCAGACTTGTTAGAACCTTTAAAAAGGAAAGCAAAATTAATTCAATTTCAAAGAACATAACCCAATGTCAGAAAAAAATACCAATTAAAAATAATCATTGCATTAGAAGTTTAACTATTATATTTTCTATAGCAGGAAGATCATCCATTTAATTTTTTCACTTAAGTTTCATATACTTAAATTTTATATATGATAATTTTATTTACAATTAAATACACAAATATAAGTGTATAGATATGCATATAAATTTATTTATATAAATGTATTGATAAGTTTTATAAAATATGTATTAATAAATTATATGTTATCTTACATTACTTATATATTTCACAGTTATAATTTCATAATAAAAATGAAAGCATAAGAGATGTATTTGACATGGGCTAATAATTGTAGTTGATATATTTTCTCCATCCTTACTGACAATAATGACAGAGAGTTCATTTAGTTTGTGCTACACAAATTCCTTGGGGATTAAGGAAGTTACTATTTAGGTCATTATATATGAATTTTCAAATTAAATTTCTCATAAAACTTGCTTTTCCAAACCATTCAATTATAAAAGATAAAACATATAGTTTTACTTTAGGTATGCATTTTGCTTCTCTGAAAAAGGAACATAAAATTTTCCATTCTACTAAATTCATTTCTAAAGTCAGCATTCTCATTAGGAAAAAAAAAAGCTTTTAAAAGCATGTCAAATACCTTAATTTTCATCTGAACATTTAGCCCTAGGTGTAAATTTGCTTTGTATTAAATTGACATATAGCAAGATAAAAGTGCTTTTAGAAAATGTAGAAGTTATATTTAGGTTATGAATGATTAGGTACAAGGAAGAGAAAGTCAGAGAAGTTCACAAACTCCATGTGTATTTTTTCCTAATACTGTTATACTTTTTGTGGGTTCCATTATTATAAATCATGAATATGTAAAGTGTTTAGCTTACAGGCCCTTTCTTTTCTAACACTTGCCTAAAGTATAGTAAAATACCTTTAATTCTACTGTGGGGTACCCATCTGGTTTTATGTTTCAAACATTGTCTTAAATTTTATTATAAAAAAACACATTCTTGATATATAGGCATTTTCAAGCAAAATGTAGATGTTTTTTTCTTCTACCTTGCACTTCATACATTTTGACCTTCTGAGTAACAGGGTATATACCATATTGGTTAAAAAAATTTTACAAAAATATTTCACATATAACTATTTTAATGTATAATTTTAACTAACTGCTAGCAAATACCGTTCTTGAACAAGAAAACTCCCTTTTTATTTAGGATACATTATGATTGTCCTTTCCCATAATAAATACACAACACATATCATATGTATATGTGTGTGTATATACATATATACTTTATCTCTATAAAAACTATTATTTAAAATTTTTTTTTTAGCAAAATACCATATTGCTGATGTATACTCCCTTGATCACTCCAACAAGCAAACTAGTTGATAAGTTCTTATTAATTATGACTCTAAGTAAAAAAAAAATTTGTAACAAACTTGGTCCTCTAATAAAATTGTTTCTTATCAATGTTATAATGCCAAGACATTAGACAAAACAATATTATTGGAAGATTTGCTTAATTTGAACTCCTCAGTAGCCTCCTTAAGAGTAAAAGGCTGAAAACTGTCTAAGAACAGGAACAAGAAAAGGGTGTCATTCTCACTACATTTATTCAATGTAGTATTGGCAGTCCTTTATAGAGCATTTAGTGAAGAAAAAGAAATAAGACATATAATTTGAAAATGAAGGACTAATGTAACAATTTGCAGGTGGCCCAATATTATACATTGTGTCAAAACTGTTAGAATATTAAAAAAAAATCAGTAAATTTATAGGATACAAAACTAACATACAAATATTTATTGTATTTTAGGATATGTCAACTTGAGAAAATAATAATTTCACTTTTAATTGTATTAAGGAGAATTAAATAACAAGGACTAAATTTAAGCAAGGAAGTAAAAATGTTTTGCCTACTGGAAGCTAAGATATTGATAGAAGAAATTGAAAAAAATAAAACCAAAATAAATGGATACTCTATATAAAAACCTAGGAGAATGATTATTGTTAAAATATCCATGCTACTGAAAGAAATGTAAAGATTTAATATGATCCCCATCAAAATTCCAATGGCATTCTTTATAGATAAAACAACCTAAAATCTGTACAGAACCACAAAAGACCGCAAATTGCTAAAGAAATTTTAAGAAAGAAAAGTGAAGTTGGAGACATCACAGTTCTTGATTTCAAACTATATTATAAAGTTATGATAACCAAGCAATATGGTATAAAAACAGACATATAGTTCAATTAAATAGAATAGAGAGCATAGAAATCAGCACATACATATACAAGCAATTAACTAATGATGATGGAGCTAAGACAGTCTCTTCAATACATGATGTGAGAAAACTAAGGAGTACATGCAAAGGAGTAAATCTGAACTACTATTTTTATCACACACAAAAGATAATTCAATGTATCTTAAAAAAAAGGAACGTAAAATCTGAGACAAAAATTCTTAGACAGAAAAGAGGCAGTAAATACCTTAATGGTTTTGGCAATGAGAACAACAGTAAAGGCAATGAAAGAAAATATAAACAAGTGGGAATGTAAAAGTGTAGCCTTAAATTATATAGTGTTATAAACCAATGTTACCTCATAAAAACTATATAATTAAAAATAAATGAATAATCAAGAAAAAAGATTGTGTTGGGAAACCATCAGAAAGCTAAAAAAAAAAAAAAATTTAAAAATAGCCTAATGAATGGGAGAAGATATTTGCAAATCATACATCTGATTTGGCATTGACATGCATCAGATAAAACAAACTAATACTAATACTAATAATTTAGTAACTAAATACAGCAAGTAATACTACTTAAAATTGTGCAGAAGATCTGAATAGACTTGTCTATAAAGAAGACATATAAATGGGAAACAGGTACACTAACAGGGACATGTAGATTAAAGCCACACTAAGATATTTTACAGCTCTTAAAAAGCTCTTAAGCGGGGAGGGCAAAGACGAGGATGAGGCCAGAGGGTGCACAAAGGACTGAGGTGATGGTGCACCGGTGAAATGGTGGTGGGTACTCCCTGGGGACTACAAATGATGTCAAATATAATTAATAAAAAAAAAAAGCTCTTGATATTGATCACTATACAATGGGAAAATAGCAGAGGGTCAGGATTCTTGAGTCATTGCTTTCTTTTGAAATAACAAAGTAAGTATCCAGGGGCAATAACCATATCTGGAATGGATCTGGGGATGTGAAGACCAGAGTATTAGCAAGGAGTATCACCAGAAACCATCAGAAATGGAGAAAGGGTAGAAAAAACTCAGAAACAAAGATGGACTGGAAGAGATAAGACTAAACTAAGTTAACAGGAGAAGGACAAATGCTATATCATTTCCACTTATATATAAAATACAGAGAGAACAAACAATCAACCAAAATCAAACCAATATCAAACATTTGACATTTGGCTGCAAAAGTGATGCAAACAGAAGGACTGGGTTGTTTGGTGGGAGGGGTGAGAAAGGAACCCACTTGGGCATGATAGAGGATAATTGGGATTTTGGGGGTGGATATGTTGTGAAAACATACATTTGTGTAGATTAAAGGTACACAAATTAATGACAAATGATAGAAACACAGTGGTCAGCACGTCCTGCAGCTCAGTAGCTGCCAGCTATAAACTTATTACATATCAACAATTATTATTCTTTTCGTATAATTACTATTAGTCATTTATTTGAAACAAAATAATTTCATTTATTTCTGAGATACAGCAATCACTTTCTTCTCATGATCCACAGATATTATCTGCACTACTAATTCATGTTCTATGGCTGTAAGCCTGACTTCTCACATTTGTCTCTGAAATATGACCTTACTTAAATGTTTTTCTGTATGTAAAATTGCTTTATCAAGTATATAAGTGTTCTTCACTTCTTTCAAACAAAGTTATATTCAGTGGCTTAACTATGCTCTTACATATTTTTTTAAATATTTATTTATACATACAAGAACTGGGGTACAGGCCAAATTGCAGGGGTTGAGTGGATTCACCAGAGACAGAGTGGGAAACAGAACAGGCAGATCTACTGAAATACGCAGCTGAGGGGAGCAGCGGGAGAGACAGGAGAGGTCTGCTGCATCATGTGGGTCACCTCCCTGGCCTGATATCAGACTCATGTTACAGTAGCTGTTGATAGATTCATAGTGCCGAGACTTAACACCTTGTGTCACAAGTGTGGCCCCAACTCATATATTTTTAATATTCTAGACTGATTTTTTAAAAAAAGGTTTATTGAGATAAAATTGTGTATAACATGGTAAATGATTCAGTAGTATAGGATGATAGCTCTTCAGATGTTACCACAGTACACACACTACCTAGGCATTCACAGACTATTTTAACAGAACTTTCTATAAATTTCCTGTGTCAAATCATGGGAATTGCTATATTATATGATAGCACTCATGATTATTCTATGAATGAGTTCATTGTTTAGAATCCAATGTAATCAATGTAGAGGCCAAAAATTTGAATGAAATACTAAAGGAAGTGATCAACTCTATATAAAGAGAAAACTACTTCTAAATGTATCAGAAAACAAAAATGCAAATTTGTTTTCAGAGGACACTGACTATGCATGCTTTTATTTGTTTGCTTTCTGCATTTAAATATTTTTGAATGTATAGAGTAAGTGCTAAAATGTTATGTGTAATGACTGAGTGAAATCTTGTCTGCCTTCCTATACTTCTTTAGAATAGATTGTTTTTCTCTGATTTAAAACACTTAACAATATCTACTCCATAAAATAGCCATATGCCAAGACATTTCCTGATCAAATGTAAGAATGATAATTCTAATGTTTCTCTGGCCTCTTCAAACCATAAGAATGCACAAAAGTGCTATTTAAAATGTTTCCTATAAATACTAAGATCATCAGATTGATAACTGGACCAAAACTCAGCTAATGAGCAAATGTTTTATTTTCATCCACTGACAACTGGACAGGTGCACATATCGATTTATCTGTTTCTCTTACTAATATTTCTATAAAAACCAAATCATCTTTAAATTGGATTTAGATCCCTCTTGGAATTAGTATACTATACCTAATAAATGGCATTTATCCTTTCAATACATGTATGTAACTTGAGTCTTCTTTTAAATGAACAAGTATAAGCATAGTGAAACTAAAAATCAGATAACATTGTGAAAAACACATTATTTCAAGTAAGTCATTCAATTCACAGCATACAGGATAGTTAATGCATTCAATTGATTTCTGTTTTCTTCTGACAAAATTACTATTTTGTTTTACTGCCCACTGAGATTGGAAATGAGTAGAGCAGAATATATTTAAAGTAACTCTATTCTACTAAAAATATTTTCTAAAATGCTCCATGGAAAATTAACCTTTATATCAAAAGTTCCTGTTCATTTAAGTTTTATACTGGTATAGCAATAGAAGACCATCTTTTTCAGGAATATAGTTTGATAAACAAAAAATTGAAATGTTTAATTTTAAAAAAACTCTTTCTAAAAATAATCAAAGGAAATATTAATTCATTTTTGTTTTATTAAAATAAAAACTAAGGTAAGTACTAATATTTCACTTCAGTAGGTATAAAAAAGAAATCATAATAATCATTTTAGGTGCAACTGTAGCTATAGTGAATATGACATATTTTAAATTGAATTATATTTTATAGCAGTAACATGCTATACAGCATTTCATATGCTTTAGGAGTGTAGGTTTATAGATCTTCAAATATATGTGCACTAAACAATGTTTTCAAACATAATTAGCTACTTGTTATTTGAAATAAAATCTCTGGCCACTGTGAACATATATGCTGTAAACAGTAAAGATGATGATTTTAGGATAACAATAAATAGGATGAAATGTTTCCTAAAAAATTCCTAACTTTCTGAAGAGCTTTTCTTGCCTAATTAGTTTGAAAATTCTTTTATATGTGTGTATAAAATTCCTTTCCAATTATATGTCAATATTGTTTTATATTACTTAGTACTTTACATTAATCTGAGAAGAAATGGCACTTGAAATTTTATAGATAATAATTCATTTAGAGTGTCTTCATAAATGATTTTTGATTTAAATTTTTCAGAAGTCAACTATACTTAAATGTAAAAAACCAAAAATAATTATAGCCATTGATTCTTCCAAAGTATTAGTGATGAATTCCTAAGTTGATAGCTAGCTTACTTGATAGTACAAAGCATTTCTGATGCTTAAACTTCTATTATGAGGTAAATAAATGGAAACTTTTTCTGGTATACCACATTTTATAATAAAGTGATCACTCAAGTGTATTTGAGGAATTTATTAAAATTTGTATAGTATTTGCTCCTCTGTTTAGATTTTTCAAAACATGATATTAATTGGCAAAATCCTTGCCAATTAAATCCTTTAGTGGATATTATTACTTAATTTACCTGTAAATTCAGAGGTAGGGATTGCTATTTTCTGTATCTAAGTATCTTTATATCCTCCTGTCTCATGATTAATGTCTCTCTGTTATGGGCACTTTGATATCATGAACTGCTTACTACTTTTTTCAATACATAAAGTCATTGCCACCACAAAAGTTTTCCCTCAAGCACAATGCATGAATTCTCTATTTCTGTGCTTGCTTTTTAATAGGTTTTGTTAATGCAACAAAATAGGATTTTACAGTTTAGTTTTGTTAATGCAACAAAATAGGATTTTACAGTTTAGTTATTTACTACCCTCTATCATGAGGACTACTCAAGTATATCATAATTCAAATTCAAAAGTCATAGTCTATTCCACATGGCTTTTGCCTAGGATTGCAACTAGCAGTTCTAAATATCTGTGGGAGAGTAATGTCTTCTCACCTCTTACATAATGCAGTGCTACTAACACTGCTAAGGTTAGTCACTTCTTGGAGGGAGCAAATAATATTTCTTCCAAGTTTGTATTAAGGGCTATAATTCCAGATTTGCACTTTTAATGTTATTTTACTCAGATGACTTCATGGATTTAAACCAATTTACTTAAATTACAGTGGCATAGATAGAAATGATTATATGCAGAATATTGCACTAATGGCAGTCTATGCAATTTAATATTAATAGAGATTTCACTGATGCCTTGAACTGTGTCCTCTTTGTGAATTCAATTATACCATACTACCACAGGCTCATATGAAGAAAATTAAACAAAGTCAAAACCATTTTTTGCCCATTTTTACACTAGTTGTTATATTAGTTGCAAAGTTCATTAAGGATCTGGTAAATACAAATTAATGGATAAACTATCCACCAGAATATATACTGGGGAATGAACTCTCCTATATATAGAGATAAGATATAATAGAATACTGAACTTCATATAGTACAGCAGTTGGCACACTAAGATGTCTTTTATTCAAGGCTCCATTGGATGACTCTTCTGGTCAATGTTAGAATTGTAAGAACAAAATATCCTACTACACTATGAGCTCCAAGTGAACCCCTGTAGTTTCTGTGAAATCTCTGAAGTGCAAAATATGTCACCAAATGATTTACAAAGAGAATATGTTGTTGATAAAAGGAGAATCTTTCTTGTATAATTTCAGATTATAGAAACTACTGCAAGCATGAGAACCAACAGGTCCTGATATAAGCAGATAAAAGGGAGGCATTGGGTGTTTTCCTGTATAGAGGTGGTAGAACTAAAATATTCTGTTACTGGATATCTAGAAATAACCTCTCTGCTTAAAATAGAAGAAAGGATTGGATAGGCTGAGAATGCCAATATTTGAACTATGAAAATAATATTATCTGTGGCTCAGTGTGTACCTTCACATTTCCTGAGATTGTGAGAATAGAGGAAGGTCTATCAGAACCAGTTCACTTGATACCAAGAATTAGACTGTGAAAACAAGTTTATAATATTAAGAAAGATTTAAACTTTGTCCAAAAGTAATATACTTTGATAATAAACATAAAATGAACTCAAAATTAGAAGGAAATTAATGTAAATTCATTACTCTCTCAGAGATGTTTGAAAATCAGATATTCAAAGAAAAAAGTAGCATAAAGTTAAAGTAATACAGGTAGTGAGTTAATTGTCATGAATATACTAGACTGATTCCAATTTACAAAAAATATGACATATATCTCTATTGCGTATATTATAATACCCCTTGTTAGTTCTGAAATCTCTGACCTTAGACGATTTTATGTGGCTTCCCCAATGTCAGAAAGCAGTAAAATTAATAAATGACTAAGATGGACGGTGGAACCAAACACTTTAAGCTCTTAAGTATAAGAACAAACTATATCTCCTAGGTAATAGCCTGTTTTAGTGGTTCTTTTAATCACTTTACCATTGTTACTGCACAATTTCATATATTCTTTTCCCAAACTTTATGTGACTTATTTTAAATATTAGACTATGATAGAGTGGTTACCTAATTTTATAGCTGTTTCATAGGTACCAAATGGTAGAGTAATTAAAATATCAAAACCTGAATCCTTTCTTTGTTCCATTCTGTTTCGGGTAATTAATTTTTATACTTGTCATTCCCTCAATTTTCTTTTCCTTAGCTGAAGTTAAAATACAGTCTAAGTCATACAAACACACACATTATTGTTTGGAATATTATATACATAATCAATAATATGCTTTTAATTGGAATTTTTCTCCTTTTTAAATTAGATACCATCATTATAGCAAATATGTCCACATACTTACATTTAAATGACAAATGACCATGTCTGGATAAAGCATAACACTGGAACCAAACTGCTGATTTGTCAGTTCTCCCGGAGCTCATTTTAGTTTGTTTTTTTCTACTTCTAAAGTTATGACTTCCTTAGCCATATTGATCTCATCATGAAATAGAGATACACATTTTTATTTCCATAATTTAAAAGCTATCTTGACTCAAATACTCATGCATTCAGTGGTGTCACTAAAGATGTGTGACTGTGTACTGATCTAGACAACACAGAACTTACTGCCTTTTGCTAATCTTTCTTCACAGGGCATCTCCATAGAAGACACCTCTAAGGAGTTTCTTATTTTCCCTCTGTATGGCATTGCCCCATGTGTTTTGTTTTTTGGTTTTTTTTTTCGTTTTACTTGTTCTTTTCTGAATTTTTTCCTTACACTTGCTTGCTTCTTTCCTTTCATTGCCTTCTAGATTGTCAGGGAAGTGAGAATTAGACATGTGTTTCTAATTCACTCTTATTTCCTCAACAACTGGAAAAATTGCCTGCATAGAGTAGGGTCTAATAAATATTTCTGACATGAAAAGGTTAACTTGATAGGTTAACTTAATCTTTTAATCTTTTAAATCTCTAGTTCTCCATCTTCTTGGTGTGCTCTCTGGAGCTTCAATGTCCATTAATTCAGTAAAGTAGATTTGGGTCTCAACTTGTATTTAAGCTTAATCAAGTCATTTTAATGACATGCAACCTAAAATATGTTAAAACCCATATACATCATTTTGTGTAATTGTGTATTTGTAGATAATCTTCATATGTATATGTACATATGCAAACACATTTTAATGAATAAAACCTATATAGCCTTTTTCAAAGAGAAGTAATACATTAGTATGTTAAAGTTAACTACATGCATGATAAAAAGTATTTGAAATAGGTTCTAGTTTCATAAAAATTTGTCTATGTATATTAAAACACACTTTAAGAAATAGAAAATAACATGATTAAAGACAACCCAACAATGAGTGGCTATAGCAATGATAGTTTCATAAATACCACACAGGATTAGCTCTATAAAAATCACAAGGTAAATTTTTCAGAATACATCAGAGGATCTTCTATGCTTGTGTTATAAATTCTATGTGTTTTCACAACAATTTGGTCTTTATTAAGTGATTATCTAAAGAGAGAATTTCAACAGTGCTTCCATATTTATGAATTATTAAAGATTAAGGAATAATTCAAAAGAATAGCTGATCTGGCAGGGTGTTTTTGGTAAGTTGAAATAGTTAAGTAATGAAAAAATATAAGTAAAAAACTCATCTATTATCAGTATGGATCAATAGGATACATTTTGAACTCTGCTAAAGCAAAAGTATCTTATGGTGAACAATGAAAATTATTTTCATGTGCTTTTGGCAAAAAAAGAAAATGTTTTATAATACAGAAAGAAAAAAAAGTATAAGATTTGAGTTGGGGCTTTTAAGTTTAGAATAAATAAAGTCAACATGAGTACTTAAGTTGGGTATGTTTCTGATGAGAAAATTTGGGAAAATCAAGCAACTTATTGACTGCTGCTGATTAAGCTCTGAAAGTGTGATATGGCCAGAAGAAATCTCCAGCTAAAAACTAAAACGTTGAATGGATAAGGCAGTATGTTCAATAATTGCATCTCTGGAAAAATGTGACATTGAAAGTGAAAGAAGCATAATGAATTAATTAGAATACTCTATGTATAAGTTCTTTTTTTCTTAACAATGAATTGTAGTACAAGAATGACATTTTCTTGATAGGAACTTGAGCTTTTGGGAAAAATTGGAAAGAAATTATTCAAAGATAGCTGGCTAAGTGGTAAGGAAAAAAAAAATCTTTGAATGGAATTGTTTCATGAGATAAAGAGACAAATAAGATAACACATTCTGAGTACTTTGAAGGAAACCAGGTATATTTAAGATGAACAATGATGCAATATTGCAGAGTAATTCTAATTGACATTTAATCTAACGTAATTGTACATCACATGCTCTGGAAAGAACAGTGATAAGTTCGTTCATTTGAGTGTTGATGAACGTATCTCTTAAAAGCCTTGGGAGACAATGAGATGAACTATTACTATGCATTTAATTCCAATATAGAAGAATTGATTGGTTGGTAATGAAGGAGTGTCTTTACCAAGAAGAAAAGTATAATGTATTTATAATTTTATGAGGGAATGATTAATATAATTAAACACATACCTATATTTTTAGATGTTTCAATCATTTCTGAAATAGTGTAAAACTGATGACAGGCTTCCTTGAGAAAACACTAATTATCTTTTTTTGAAAGATTTATTTACTTATGCATACAAGCACTGGGGTACAGGCCAGAGGTGTGGGGGGTTGAGAGGATTCACCACAGAGAGCAGGGAGCAAACAGGCAGATCAACAGAAGCACACTGCTGAGGAGAGCAGCGAGCACAGCAAGAGAGGTCTGCAGCACCATGTGGGTCCCTCGCCTGGCCAGCAGCTGGGATAGAACTGTGCTGCAGTGGCTGCAGTTTGCTTCATAGTACGTTGCTTAACCCACTGCACCACCAGGGAGGCCCCTAATTATCTTTTAATAGAATTACAATATATTAGAATTCTTCAACACAGATCAAGATACAGACCTTTTAATTGCTTTAGATGTTTTTTATGTGTATTTGATTCATTCAACTCAAAACCTCATAATCAAATAGAAAAACAAATTGCCATGAATCATTATCAGTTAAAGAGGCCTGTTTTTTAAACCCATAAACTGGAATCAAACAGTAAGTACTATTGTGTCTGATTTGCTCATAATATCAATGAGATATTATTTATTTTAAGGAAAAAAATAATTTAAAAAAATGACTCCAATTCATTCTTTTTCATTGATGAATATGAATATAGGGTTAATTTACCACAATTTACTTACAATTGCTGGTGCAAATTGATTGTGTTTTGAGTTTTAACCATTTCAAAAAGCTGTTATGACTATTCTTGTACATGCATTGTGTTAGGCTTGAAAGAACATTCACAGAATATGGATAGAAGCCTCGGGGGACAGTGATTAAAGTGTGTACTCTGCAACCAGCATGATGATATTTGAATCTTAGTTTAATTTTCCATCTGTATGGCCTTGCACAAGTTACCGAAATATTCTCTGTCCTAGTGTTGTCATCTGTAGAACTAAAACTTATATTTATTTTTTTAATTTTAATTATTTTTATAACAATTTATTTATTTATGCAAGAAGAGCTGGGGTACAGGCCAGAGTCACAGGAGGTGAGAACATTCACCAGACAGAGCGGGGAGCAGAACAGGCAGACTGACTGAAGGCAGAAGCAGGTAAGGCAGGAGAGGTCTGCTGTGCCATATGGGTCCCCTCCCTGGCCGGCAGCAGGGATTAAACTCGTGCTGCAGTGGCTGTGGTTTGCTTCATAGTGCGTTGCTTAACCCACTGCACCACCAAGGAGGCTCTAATTTTAATTATTTAAGGCTTAAAATGCCTTTGTCTCACTTCCCTTCCTCAGAATTAAAACCCTGATCCCAATGTCTAGACTTTAAATATTTTGGTATTTGTGAAGTTTTCACACTGGCATGAACTACATATTAATCACGCTTAAGATAATCTTTCACATTAACAAAAGTGAATGATAATTTTATAATTCAAAAATTTTTCTTGAGAATTTCAAAAATTTTAAGTTCATTTCTATTAAATTTGATTAGTTAATTATTTTTGTTTTCTGTTGTGATCAAAGAAGAGTTTCTACAAAGAGCAGGAGATAATTAGATTTGCCATTTTCCTTGCCTTACTGTTCACTTCTGTACTATTAGTAAATTCTGCAAAATATGCTTTACTTGTGGGAATCATTTTTAAACTGTGGGGTCAATTTAGTTAAATTATCTGACTGGACATCTACTTAATTAAGAACAAAACTGAAGTGCTAGATGTTGCTGAAAACTAAAGAAGTAGGAGGGCCTCTCATGTTTACAATCCCTGCCAGGTTGTCAATTCATTCCCCCTATCCTCACAACTCAGAAGTCTTACACATCTTTGTGAAGAACAAACAAGAAATAAAATTTGAAGATAAACAAGGGCATCCCTGGTGGCACAGCGGGTTGAGCATCGAGCTGTGAATCATCTGCGGCACAGCAGCGAGAGTTAGATCCCTGGCCAGGGAGTGACCCACAAGGAGCAGCAGACCTCTCCTGCCTTACTCACTGCTCCCCTCAGCTGTATATTTTGGTTGATCTGCCTGTTCTGCTCCCCACTCTGTCTCTGGTGAATCCTCTCACCTCCCATGACTCTGACCTGTGTCCTAGCTCTTATATGCATAAATAAATAAAGATTTATCTTTAAAAAATAAAGATAAGCAAAACTTGGTTGGGTAGAAATAAGGACATCATAATTTTTGGTGTAAAGAAACACTGGGATGGGTTCTAAGAGAAGGTTTATTATTCCAGTTCTGAAGCACTTCAAGGATAGATGAAATAACTAAACTTTTGTGAGTTGGTATGAATTATAGTTGAAAACTGGGAAAGAGGAAATGATTGAGTGAATGTATCTGAGGAACCACTTGGAACAAAGTCGGGCTAGAATCAGGAATTAAGGGTATTAATGGAATTATTAGCATGAAGTTCAAAAGTAAATATATGTATCACTGCTAGTGGGTGTATGTTAAGGTGAAGGTAGATTATGAACAGGAAGTCAGTCCATTCGACAATAAAAGTTAGAGATCACAGATTAAATACCGGTATTCAGAGAGGTGTGAAAGACTGAATAGATAGATGAAAAGTATGATGTAGCAGAGAGGTAACAGAATGGAAATAAAAGTACTGGTCTAAAACCCTGACAACATACTATTAGTTAGGGTAGTTTTATTGTATAGTTTTGTATATTTGCACATGCACTAACCTTTGTATTCTTTTTTAAGTATATTTACCACTAGTAAACAATATTATATAAATTTCAAAAGTGATATTCTACTCTTCTTAAGGGCCCGAGGTAACATTTCATTGTTGTTGGTTTCTTTTTTTTTTTAGGCTTAAACTAGTTTTAAAAAAACAATATTTTAGGGGCCTCCCTGGTGGTGCAGCGGGTTGAGCGCAGTGCTGTGAAACATCCTTTGTACAGCAGCATGCTTTGGATTCCAGGACAGGAAGGGGACACATTTGGCACAGCAGACCTCTCCTGCATTGCCCTCTGCTCCCTCAGCGGTATATTTCACTCAATTTGCCTGTTCTGCTCCCCATTCTGTCTTTGGTGAAACCTCTCACCTCCCATGACTCTGGCCTATACCCCAGCTCTTGAACACATAAATAAACCTTTAAAAAATAATAATTTTACACACAGTTAATTTTAAAAATCATATATGACAACATTCATTCTGGTTTATAATTGTGGTACTTTCTATCAATCCATACAATGTAACAATGACCATAATCTATGTATAGAACATTATCCTCCCTTGGTACTCAACAGCTCCTCCCACACCAGGCCTTGTCAACTATGGATCATTTTTCTGTCCTTATAATTTTATCCTTTCCAGAAATCCAAATGATTCAGATTGATAGAGTAGGTGGTCTTTTGAATTTGACTTTTTTTCTCTTAGCAAAACGCATTTGAGATCTATCCATGTTGTTCTATTGGCAGTTGGTTCCATTTCTTTTTTTTTTTCCCTTTTCTTTCTTTCTTTTATATTTTTAAGATTTATGTTATTTATTTATGCATACAAGACCTGGGTTGTAGGCCAGAGGTGTGGGGGGCGGGTAGTGAGAGGATTCACAAGAGACAGAATGGGGAGCAGAAGAGGAAGATTGACTGAAATACACTGCTGAGGGGAGCAGCGGGTGAGACAAGAGAAGTCTGCAGCACCATGTGTGTCACCTCACTCGCTGGGACTGAACTCATAGTGTAGTGGCTGCAGATAGCTTCATAGTGCTGCAACTCAACCCGTTGCCCCACCAGCGAGGCCCAGTTCGTTCCATTTCTATTTTGGATATTCTATCATGAGAATTTACCACAGCTTAATCACCATTTGAAGAACATGTGGTTTGTTGCCAGTTATGGCCTCATTAGACTCTCAGATTCTTTTCTTTTAAATTTAGATTCAACAATGACAAATACTGAGATAGAAGATAATATTATAATACTAAAAATTAAATGGCACTTAATCCACAGAATAATTATGAATGGAAATTAATTGAGATATATATATATATAAATTATGCATAGTAGTGCTTGACACATGAGTATTTCAAAGAAATTCTGGACTTTTTCTCTCAGGAAAGCAAATGGCAAAATGAACTGTTAGTGGAAAACACCAATGACCATAGCCAGGTATTTTTGTGACAGTAAAAAGAACTAGTAAATTAATTATTCCTATGCCCTCTAATAGACAAATACAATCAAAATAAATATGTAACTATCTGTTTGTCCTTAAGTATAACTTAAAACTAAGGAAGATGTCAGCTGCTATATGCTGCTAGTGATTATACATGTTACTAAATTTTAGCTTCTTTCCCAATTGATTAAATAGTTTACTATTATAGATAAAGAGATAATAGAAGAACAGATGGTCGTATAAAGTGACTTCTCATTTCCAGGTTCAGATAAATTGCAATTTGGATTGTTGAACACACTTCCACTGTAAATATTTAATTTTTGAACATTATTAGTACCATAAACTAGGGAGTGAGATGACAATTTTTTAGGGGGATGACTGAAATCTGAAAAGTATCGACCAATGACATAGTTACTGAACATTAAATCCAGATACTGTGCAAGACAGTAGATATAAAATGATACATTAGACATAATTGTTCTTTAAGAAGTGTGCATGTTATTCATGTCATTTTTGTGAAAGGTCAATAAACAGACAAAATGTCAACATGCAATCAAATTTATTCACTAAGATTGTCCAATTTTTACAATTGAAGATTGTAAAAAAAGAAGGGTCTTTCCTGGTGGTATAAGAGGTTAAATCTCAGCATTATGAAGCTGTCCTCAGTCAGTGCGGCACAAGCTCGATCCCCAGCCAGGAAGGTGAACACATGGTGCTGCAGATTTCTCCTGTCTCACCCGCTGCTCCCCTCAGCAGTGTATTACAGAATATCTGCCTGTTCTGCTCCCCATTCTGTCTCTTGTGAATCCTCTCACCCCTAGTCCCTCTGACCTACACCCTAGCTCTTGTATGCATAAATAAATTTAAACAAGTAAATCAAAATTAGAATGAAAGTCAGTATTAGAGATTATCAAGAAGTCACCCTGAACTGAACTAATTTGTATTTTGCATGTAAGTTATGTTGTGAAATACAGTTGTAAAATTTTATTTACAAAACATGTCTTTAATTCATCCACATTATCATCATGATGATAGTAGCTATTTATTTTGATGCTTATAATTTGATTTGAAATATTTAAATATAGACTATATCATACTTGTCATCTTTAATTCTTTATATATGGTTGTTTAGTGACCTTTTAAAAGATTTCCAACTCCAATGATAATCTCCCAATATTTAATTAGAGCCTACAATCTGAAAGGATGAACTACAAAAGAAAGGTTCATCTTTCTTTTTTAAAAAAGATTTTTTTTATTTATTTTTGCATACAAGAACTGGGGTGTACGCCAGAGCTGTGGGGGCATGAGAAGATTCATCAGAGTCAGAGTGTGGAACAGAACAGGCAGATTGACTGAAATACACTGATGAGGGGAAAGTAGGGTAGACAGAGAGATCTACTTCGCCATGTGGGTCATGTCCCTGGCCAGGGATTGAACTCACGCCCAGTGACTCAATGCTAGATTGATAGCACTGAGACTTTAATCCCTGTGCCGCCAGGGATGCCCGAGAAAGTTTAATCTTTTATATCTTATGTTACCAGCATAAAGTTTGTTATTTAAACTAATAAATGTTTGAAATGAGATTTATTTAAAAAATTTATAGATGAAAGTATTTATAGTAGATATCTACCCCTATCTGAAAATGGCGTAAAGATCTTCACCCATTACCCTTGATCCCTGATTGGCCTGTGCAACAGCAGGGTCCTTTTTTACCTGATGGTGATATATATGAATCTAGACACTGGAAATTCTTATACAGATTTCGTAAACTATGTCTTCAAAGTTTCAAATATGACACAAGATTAAGGATATTGACAATTTACAATACAGGCTTTAAAATTCTTTTTGATATTTAATAAATGTTCATTGGTGAGGCAGAATTAGGTCTGAAACTTTTTTTTCAACAATAAGTCAGATGACAGAACTTTCCTAGCTCACTTCTAATTCTACTCACCTCTAAAGCTAAACAACCAAAATAAATGCCAAACAAGGCTAAATGACATTTTTCCTTTCCAAGTTTCCTTTTCTGGTATACACCCATGAAAAGTTAAGTCACTACCATGGAATATTATTCTAATATACAGTTTTGAACAAATTAATGAGAAAGAATTAAGGCTGGGAAAATGAATGATAAAACTAAGTACATTTTAGAAATTATGCATTTAGAAATAACTAGGTTTTAAGTATATAACTAAGGAGCTGTGTCTGTAAGAATTTCCTACTAATAAGTGCCTAAAATTTCAAGTAATCCTATTTACATTTGTAACTTTATATATATCCAGAATATTATTTCTTTAAAAAACCTTTATTTTTTATATGAACACATGAGACCTATATCCTTAAATATTTAAACTTAAAATATGTTTTTTTTAAGATTTATATATTTATGCTTGCAATAACTGGTGTACAGGTCAGAGGTATGGGGGATCAAAGGATTCATCAGAGACAGAGCGGGGAGCAGAATAGGCAAATATACTGTCATAAGCTGCTGAGGGGAGCAGCAGGTGAGACAGGAGAGGTCTGCTGTGCCATGTAGGTCATCTCCCTGGCCAGGGATCGAACTCGTGCTGCAGTGGTTGACCATGACTTGGTAGTGCTGAGACTTTAACCTCTGCGCCACCAGGGAGGCCCCATGTTTTCTTTATTTCTATTTTATGATGAACCTTTAGTTTTTTTTCCAGATTTTAGCTATTATGAATAGTGTTGCAATAGATATAACTCTTTTTCCTAGCTTGTAAACTATCCTTTGGTGGATACTGTCAAGAAATGAACCCTCATTTTGAGGCAGTATAAAATTTTCATATAAACTTAGAACCTGACATGCTGAATAAACTAACAATCCCATATTTGGAGTATATCCAGGTAAACTGAAAATGCATGCTCACACAAAAACCTGTATGAGTGTTTAGGATAATATATTAATTCAAAATTATCCCAAACTACGAACAAATAAGATGTCCATCAATAGGTATAAACAAACTATGTTTCAAACATGCAGTAGAATACCTCTAAACAATAAAAGGAAACAAGCCCCTGTTTGCATAACAAGATGAATTAATCTTAAGTCGATTTTACTACATGAAAAGAGCCAGATCCAAAAGGAGCAGGCAACTCACTGGACAGAAAATAGATTAGTGGTTGTCACTGTCTGGAACGAGAGGAGGCAGTCATGACTTCAATGGGAAGTGCAGAGAAAGTTTTAAAAAGATACAGCTTCTCTGTGTATTACTAGAATTGTGGCTGCCTGGTGGAATGCATTTATCAAAAGCCTTATGAGAAGCCTCCCTGGTGGTGTAATGGGTTAAGTACAGCACTATGAAGCAAACTGCAGCCACTACAGTACGAGTTTGATCCCTGTTGCCAGTCAAGGAGGTGACCCGCATGTCGCCCCCACTGCTCCCCTGAGCAGTGTATTTCAGTCCATCTGCCTGTTCTGTTCTTCCCACTCTGTCTCTGGTAATCATTTCACCCCCCCACACACACAACCTCTGGCCTGTACCCCAGTTCTTGTATGCATAAATAAATATTTTGAAAAATCCTTATGAATTCTACATCACCAAGAATGAAATTTAATAGATGCAAATAAAAATAAAATTAACTAGATTTGAAAGCCCAAGCATGGAATGTAAACTGGGGCAAATAATGTAACCATTGAAAGCTGTGTTGGGATTGAATGACATAACCTCACTGAAAATGGTGGGAATTAACAGGTGTTGCGCTAAACAACTTTGTAGGATGGTATTTTGAGAGAGAAGGCAAAAATAACAGCACAAGCATTATTTTAATTGGTAACTTTTTCTGTGGTTATACAATATCAATTTGAAACTGTTAGCTTCAACTGTGTTAGGAATGAGCACTATGAAAGAAAATTGTACCTAATAGAAGACAGTTTTTCGCATTTGCTCAGATAAAGAAAGCTGAGCTCAGATATTATAATCATGGCTTATTTCTGCACTTGAGCCAGAGAAATCAAAAATGAATCAGAAACTTCTTTAGTACCACACAAGTTTGGACAGTCAAAGGAAAAACAGAAGACTAACTGAAATATCTCCCAATGGATAAAACTAGTAAAAAAAAAAATTGAGCAAAAACAAAAAAATGGATCAATAGATTAAAATCTAAGGTATAAAATAAATGTATATGAATTTGGATTTATATAAATACATTACTGAATAAATAAATGGGACAGAAATAATGATGTACATTCCTTATAGAAAAAGTCCAAACATGTTTTAAAGACATTGCCCTTTAGAGATATAGCTTAGTTCTTCCCTTTTATGTTGTCTGGACTTAGTGAATTTCTTTTGTGGAATATGGTGGTAAAAGAAAAAAAAATCTAACTTTATAATAAAAAGCACTTAGAAAAACTTAATCAAGAGGTCATTTAATGTCACATTGATGTCAAGTTTTTATCATGCACCTTCTGATAAGGTTAAAAGAGCAAGGCAATTGATTTCTGTAATATTTTCCAAAACTGCGTAACTGCAGCCTAAGCATAAGAAAAAACTCAGACAAATACAAGTCGTGTATTTGACCAATACTGTTCAAATTCAAGATGATGAAAACAAGCATAGGAAAAAAGAAAACAACTGTCAAAAGTCAGAAAAGAGTAAGTGATGTTATGGCTGCACATAAAGCAATCTCCTGAACTGGATCCTAGAACAGAGATTCTTATTAGTAGAAACTGTTGAAATATGAAGTGTATTTATGTAATAGCAATGCATCAATATTAATTTCTTCATTTGATAAATGTGCCATGTGTTCATCAACATTAGGAGAAAGTGGGTAAGAGATACAGAATTCTCTTGACTACCTTTATAATATTTGTCTAAATTTAAAATTATTCTAAACAAAATGTTTCTTAAACATTATTTAAAATCACAGTAGAACAGAAAGGGATTTCTGAGCAGGGTAGATTTTGTTTGAATAAATCATATCAAAAATAAAGGTTAAAAATCTGGAATTCCCTGGTGATATAGGGGTTAAAGTGTCAGCACTATCAAGTTATTGCCAGGGAGGTGACCCATGTGGCACAGAAGACCTCTGTCTTGCCTGCTGCTCTCTCAGCAGTGTATTTCAGTATGTTTCTGATGAATCCTTTCACCCCCACACCTCTGGCCCCAGTTCTTGTATACATAAATACAACAAATCTTTAAAAAATAAAGTTTAAAAATTAATAAAAGTTTGCATTTCAATTACCATTAAACCTATTTCTTTCTTGAGTCTGCATTACCTTTGCTAATTATATCCTCATCACAGAAGGATTTTTTTGACTACAACACATTAAAATTTTCTCATTGTTCTTTTTGAATCATTGTTGTTTTTACACAGTTGATTTTATATACTCAGAATGCATTCCAAGTTGTGTTTATTTAACTCATTAAAGTTGAAGAGGAAAATTGGCAATCCTTGCAATTCTGTTGAAGAGCCCAATTTTCACTTTTATCTTATTAAGCAATACACTTGGATAAATTCACTTGACCAAAGATATCATCAAGAATCGATGGTTGGGCTAAACTAGAGAATCAAAATTCCATTCCTGGAGTTCTCTGACTTTGTAAATTTATTTTGTTTTCTTCTCTGGCACTGCACCATTTTAACTCTGGCAGAAAATATGGCAAATTTTGTTGGTTGGTTGGTTTCCCTGGAAAACAATTTAATGTGTGCTTCACAGATGTTTCCTTACATTGGCCCGAGGAGATACAGCTGTCTAACTCTGCCTGCTTCCAACAGAGCAGAAATATTCTGAACACGCTCTGGCTGTTGACTGTCTGAAAAATTCTTAGTTAATACTTCTTGAAATCCAACCATTTACCATTGCACATGAACACATCTATCTGAGTATTTAAGAAGAAATCTAAAAATTAGCTTACTTTTAGAAAACTCATTATTTCAATATTAGAATGTACTGATCACACATTAAAGATAGAAAGCATATTAGGTTCTGCCAATTGAACCATAAATAAAAGTGGAATCTGCCTAATTGAGTGTACAGTCTAGTGTAGGAAGAGATAAGTGAATAATTAAATTGTTTCCATAAATAGTAAACTCCAATATAGTCAGGTAACATTTAGCCAGGGAAATAAAAATTATCTGAGGGGTAGAATGAACAACGTAAACCTCCTTGAGGCAACATATAAACAGAATCTTAATATTTTTTGGAGGCCTTTGTGAAATATTTTTACCTTGTTTGAATTTCAAAATAGTTCTGAAACCTTGAGAAAATACTTCCATTGTTGTTTAAAAACTCTGCTTTTTAGACCATATAACAATTGTTTTGGAAGGGGGTCTCCATATCATGATCATCAACCATAATAAAAAAATGATCAAACTCATAAGTGCATGGCATAATACAGTGTAAGTATGTACATATATATGGACATGCATACAAATACTGTACATCATCTATACACATGCACATAAACAAAGATGCTCATCTCTTTCTATCGTTAATTCTATGTACATGTTTGTGTGCATACCATGACTAGAACGTTAAATAAAGATGATAGTAATAGGTACAATGTACAACTGAGCCCAGATGAAATTGAGAAAGTAGATCCTGAGCTAGATTTCCAGGCAAGATTTGCCATCTTACAGCTTTCACATTCACTTCCTTTTCTGTTTACATTTCTGCTGTCATCTCTTGAAATGATTAACAATTTTAATTATGAGCTAGTCCTTATAAATTTCTAAGAACATAATAATTTGTGAATACACCAGAATAAAGTAGAAAAAAAGTAAAATATGTTCATAAAATGAGTAACTGGGTCAAGACAGAAATCATTTGAGGATATTTTTAGAGTTTAACTTTACCTTACAATTATAGCTAAAGTAATAAGGAAATATATTAAGGTGGAGAAAGAAAAAAAAAAGGCTACGACATGGCATGTACAAATAAATTCTACCTATTGATAGTTTTGAGGACAAAATATGATTTATTTTAATTTTTTAAAGTTTATTTTATGCACACAACAACTGGGGTAAAGGCCAGAGGTGTGTGTGTGGGGGTGAAGTGATTCACCAAAGTGGGGAGCAGAATAGGTAGATCAACTGAAATACACTGCTGAGGGGAGCAGCAGGCCAGACAGGAGAGATCGGCTGCACCATGTGGGTCACCTCCCTGGCCGGGTATCAAACTGGTGCTGCAGCGGGTGTGGATGCCTCACACTGCAGTGCTCAATCCCTTGTGCCACCAGGAGAGCCCCAAATTATGATTTTTAACAAGAAAAATATTTTAATAGATAAAATATGGAGAACTGGTCAGTGGCAAAACAAATTGTGCCAAAAACTTTTAGAGTAAGACAACATAAAAATCACCCAGACCACTGTTATATTTTTGTTCAAAAGAGGGGGATTTTCCTTGAAATTTATTCAGTTTAACGTTTGGAGACTTTATTTTAGTTTCTACGGAACTCTGTTTCCTTTTAAGGGATCATGAAATTGTGTATGATTGCAGCTTCACAAATTGAAGGCCATTTACTAAATGTGTTAAAGGTCAAGTGTTAAAAGTCATATTCATATGACATAATATTTTATAATGGTTTTATAATATCTGTCCAAGTGCTGGAGATTGTAACACTGGAGGATCCTTGGTGTCTTTCAGGAAAAGGATGTCTTGAAGCACCATAATAAAGTCAGCAACAAATTTTATTAGGAAACTCAAGGACAAGATACTGAGTGAGGCAGTTGGGGGAGCACTGCCCTGAGCAGCAAAGCAATAGGGATTTTAAAGTTGTTTTTTTTTTCTTGTCAGTAGGGAGGTGTCCCTCTTAATAATGCCTATTTTGTTCCTTACTTTCTTTGATCCCCAGGAACTCCCTTCCTTTCTCTTTTTGATTCCAGGAAAACTGTAGTTAAAAGATTCTTCCCAGACAGCTGATCCTGCCAGGTTTATTTTAGTCCTTGAACAAGGCGACAACCACAGCTGCAATGTCCAAGTGCACAAGCACAGCAGCAGCCCTGAGGCATGTGTCCGTCCTTTCCTATCCCTAACAAAGTGCATGCTCATATGTCACCTTTCTTTCTAACATTGCTGCTTGCTGGGATACCTTCTACTTAGTTGTTTAGGTAACTTTCCCTGCAGCTAACTCTCCGCTAAAATAAGTTCATCAGCTGACATTTTTAGGTACATTCACTAAACATTAGGGAGACAATTTGAACCATAAGCTCATTTATGTTTCCAGTCTGGATTGCTGGTAATAAAATTGATATTTTGATTATTGTTATTATTTTGCATTTAGCTCCCTGCAGCTTAATGCCTGTAAGAATACGTGGAGATTGCGCCTCCCTGGTGACACAAGGAATTAAGTGACAGCACTATGAAGTTATCTACAGCCAGTACAGCAAGAGTTTGATCCCTGGCCAGGGGGATAACCCATGAGGCACAGCAGACCTCTCTTGTTTTGCCCACAGATCCCCTACGTAGATCTGCCTATTCTGCTCCCCATTCTTGTCTCTGATGAATCCTTTCATCCCCGCACCTATGGCCTGTACCCCAGTTCTTGTATGCATAAATAAATCAATCCTTTTTTTTAAATAAAAAGAATACATGGTGATATGAATTAATTTAATCACCCTAGGACAAGGTCCCTGGCATTCAGGTTTCTTTCTGTGATGTCCATGACTTTCATGACTCAACTAAAGTAAATTTGCTTGCCCGCGTCTACCTTTTTTTATTTATTTTTTACATTGTGATTCTTTTTACAATTTTTAAGTGTAGTAGTTTTCATTTAAATTTCTGTTTTACTTTGAAATCAAAGTACACAATTCCCTCATTTCAGGATATCCCTTACTTTTTCCTGACATTTATGTAAGACCGTCTAACTTCACCACTATACTCATATTTTTCTTACCAGATCAGCTTTTTTGCTAGCCCAAGTTTAAAGTGACTTTATTTCTTAGTATATTAATTAGGAACAATGCTATTTAGAAGTCTGCTTTTCTCTGTTTATTTCTTTTACATTTTTGTATTATTTTATTTCACATTTTACTTGTCAGTTGCTTACATAGCTACAGAATACAACTTCACACCTCCATAAGGACACAGGCTTCATACACCTTCCACTAAAGCTCAGTGCTCTTATCTTATTTAGTATTATTGCTTATTTACTATTATTTATTATATTATGTACTCACATATTCATATTTTTAATAGTTTAATAATTTATTAATGTCAATACAAAAGCACATTTTTGTTTGTTTTTTATTTCTTGAGAGTGTTACACACAGTCAACATGTTGAATAGATATTTGGTGAACTATAGGTTCCAGGATTTTGGTGTTAAAAGACTTAGTTGCTGAATAACAGCTTTTACTCTTAAATTGTCGCATGTCGGTTAAGTTAAATCCACTGGTATTCTTTTTGAAATAAAAACATTATAATATTATTATTCATATTATATTCATATTCATATTAACATCTGAACTTGAACATTGGACATTTTAATTAGAAATCAATTTCCCTTACATATTATAATTCCTTATTCAAAGAAATATATCATCTTAATATGTTTTATTTATTTATGCATACAAGAGCTGGGGTGCAGGCCAGAGGTGTGAGGGGGTGAGAGGATTCACCAGAGACAGAATGGGGAGCAGAACAGGCAGATCTACTGAAATACACTGCTGAGGGGAACAGCGGACCAGACAAGAGAGGTCTGCTGTGCCATGTGGGTCACCTTCTTGGCCAGAGATTGAAATTGTGCTATAGTGTCTGCAGAGAGCTTCATGATGCTATGATTTAACCTCTTATACCATCAGGGAAAGCCCTATCTTAATGTATTTTAAAGAAAGCTTAACTACAATAACTTAAGAATATTTTTTCTTTTAATTCCTCAAATGAAAATGCATATTAATAATTTCATTATTTTTTCTCATATTAATTCTTTTTTATTTCAGTAAAAACTAGAAAAGAAAATGGTTGTCATTTAATAATGAGGAAAAAATAACAACAAATCTTGGTCAAAAATGTATGAAAGTCTTAATTTTCAAACTCAGGAGATTTATAAAACTGAGATGAATTTGAAAATGCAGTCTCTGAACCATGCTGACCAATGTTAAAATGCATGGTATTTTTCTTCCTTCTATGACCTTAACAAAGCCTATACCATGGTAATCAATCCTTAATCTTTTCATTTGCTTTTATGTTAGTAAAACTTAACAAGATTTCACACAATATTAGTTTGAAAAATCTTATAGAGCTTATAAAGAAATTGTGATATATGTATATAAATGACCAAGCCTAGAGATGTAAATTTTGAAATATTCCATGCATTAACACTATGAAATTGGTAGTGGAACTTCTGCTGGACATGATGGGAGCAACAGCAACCATATTTGTGCCTTCCCTCTTTAAATAACATGTTAAGAAAATACATGGAATAACAATTTTTAGATAAAACCCTGCAAAAAAACGTGAAAGCAATCAACCAGTTACTATTAAGTTCTGTATATAAAATATACACATATGTGAATTTATGTCATGTTTTCATGACCTTGATTAAGATACTGTAACATGTTACCTCTTTCAGACTAAATATGCAAAAACAGGAAAAGATGAAATAATATTTTCACAAGTACTTATGATAAGATTGATTGTATGAGCTCAAATAAAGATGTTTTTAGAAAACTTTATATGTTACACCTATTATTAAATTAAAACATCTCAAAATACATGAAATTGTATTTTTCCATTGCATAAAAAGTGTCAAAATTATTAAAAGAAATGAATTAAACTAATATGCCAATATTTCCATCACTTCAATTCAAACTTTTATTCTGTAACATTCAGCCAGTAATCTGTGTGTTACCTAGGGAGCTAGTCTTATCCAATCAGCATTTAAACTCACCTGTGGACTAAGAGAATTTCTACATTTTGTTTAGAGCATAAATATCTTCCTCAATGTCAACAATAGAAATAAGGAACCAAAAATTACACAGATTCCACAAAACATACTGAGTAAGGGTAAGAATTCCAGTTCTACCATATTTCCAGTGTTTTGTTGTAAGATAAGGAGAAACAGACTGAGGCACAGAGGAACTAACTGTAGCCACTATACTAGGTAACATATATGTACATAAAAGGAATCTATGTAAATATACACACTCGAAATTTCCACTTAAAATTATTTCCATATGTCTCAGTATCCAATAGTGCTCCCTTTTATTTTCAAAAGTAATTACATTGATAAAACAGAATACGTTATAAAAAAATTTAGTGTTATTCTGTTAGGTATCCCTGGCACAAATATAGTGAGATAGTACTAATAGACAACATAAATATATAGTAGGAATTCCTTAATTATGGTATTTTCCCTGTTAAATATCTCAGAGCAATTTAACAGTCATTTTTGAATTTTCAAATCAATATGAGATGAATAATGCTACCTATAAGCAACAATAATAAAAGTCCTACTGAGATGCTCGAAAATTAGAAAAGAAGGTTGTTTTTTTCTAATGAAAATAATGTACTGTGATAATTTTACATTTGTTTATTCAAATATCCATAAAGATAATTTTTCCATTCTCACTTACAAGACAATTTACCAATTCTGATAAATATGATTGTAAACACTTATTTTCTCCTTCCAACAAGCCAACACTTTTCCATCAGATATATATGAAAGTTGCATATCGTTCTGGGCTTCTGAGTTTGATCAGAAGACAGACATCATTTCTTATAAACCAATATTGCCTGAAGGAAGATTTCACATGGTGGTTCGCTGGCATTCCATTTTAACTATGTGCTTTTAAGGTCTTCTACAATGCACACTAAATTGAAGTTATTAATGGTTCTTTCTTGATATCAAACTTTATTCTGTTCTTTCAGTGCCTTTATGGTTTGTATAAATGTTCTTTCCTGAGATTTTATTGGTAAATGAAGGCCCAAAATTTTGTCTTATTTTTTTAAAAGATTTATTTACTTATGTATACAAAAATTGGGGTGCAGGCCAGAGGTACAGGGTGTCTGGGTGAGAGAATTTACCAAAACAGAGTGGGGAACAGAAAAGGCAGATCTGCTGAAATATACTGCTGAGGAGAGTAGCAGGTAAGACAGGAGAGGTCTGTTGCACCCTGTGAGTTGCCTCCAAGGCCCAGAATCTAACTTGTGCTGCAGTGGCTGAGGATAGCTTCATAGTGCTGTGACTTAACCCTTAAGCCACCAGGGAGGCCTCCAAAACTTGTTTTTGACTCAAGTGAGACTCATTTCTCTCTAGTTCTTGACAAGTTGTTCATGAAATGCTTTTGGTGTATAAAATGTTTCAATACACTAGATCAGAGGAGATTATTTTTGAACCTCCAGGGAAACAGCAGAGAATTTTTGAGAATTCAAAGAAAGATGATTTCATGAAAATTCTCTATACATTTAAAGGAAATTGAAATGAATTTGTTGTCAAAAATAAGCATATTCCTTTTACCCTGTACTTTCAGAGGCTTAGAATTCATTTTCTGTGTCCTATTTTAGATGGTTAATTTAAAAGTATAACAATTTTGTCACTTACTGGTTAAAATATTGAATTTAAAAGATTTTATTCATAATTCCATATGGGATAACTCTACTTTTAAAATTGAAACGAAGCATTTTACTTGTTTTCTTTTGTTTTTCCAACTTTGTAGAGAATTAGGCCTGGTTGCTACAGCAACAGATTTATTCTCTCAGTGCATTTTGTACTTCCGTCAGATGTTCACTCTCACAGTGAATTCTGCCTTCTGAATGTCTGACTTTTACAACCACAGCTAATTACAAAACCTGTAACAATTCCATTCTACTGCCCTAAAGGTTAATGCAAAGCTTGTAGTACTGAGGAAAATGTGGATTGCAAAAACAATTCCTAGAGAGAAAAACAACAACAACAAAAAAACCTCACCAAAAAACAAGTAATTACATTTTTAAATCTGAAGTCAAAAATATTGAACTTTAAATTATCTATAGCTGTTCAATTTGTAGAATTTCTTTGGGGTATAAGAAAAAAAAATGCCAGTTTCTCTTTATTTTTTTCCATCACTCTTCAAATGATCTTCTTCACAAAGATTCAAAACTTATATTGGATTTCAACCAGTTGTCTTTTTCATGAGAGAATTTAACTCTTCAATCAGTATATAAAATTAAACTCACAATGTTTGGATTTTCTACCATCTAAATTATTTTTATTTCTTCTGATTGTTAACTTTCTAAAAATCTGGTAACTTTTAAAAGTACAGAATATATTTCTATTTGATATTTAATAATATTTAGGAATTAAAACATTGGCTTTGTCAGTTTTTAGAAAAACAAATGGAATATATTCAACCTAAAAGGGCTTTTTGTTGTCAATAGGATAAAATGAAAGTCAATAGGACAAAAATGAAACAAAATTAGTGAAAAAGCAGTTTAAATAAGGAAATCTATTTTAAAGTAAAGTAGAAAAAATATAGCACATAATAAAAGAGGACTAAAATAGAGCAGATACAATGGTCAAATAAAAATTATTAAAAGGATAGAGAAGTAAAAAGGTAAAAAATCAACAATGAAATACTCAATAAATATTTGTCCTCAGGTAGAAGACATTTTCTATCAGAAAGCAAATTTGTAGCATAGAATAATGCAAGTATGTGTGTGTGTGCGCAAACTTTAAACACATTTTATTCCATTAAGCCAAAACACACCTGCAAACACATAATTAACTGAACAGTTACAGTTTAACATTAGCTGAAAATTGAATAATTAGTATTTCTTTTAATTTAGCTTACTGTAGCTACATCCTTGACTTCTTTTGTAAATGATTTTCTCTCATCTGTGTAATTCCAACAGTTTTAAAAACTAAAACAGATCACTGTAAAACAGTATTTTCTTACTTTCTTCATCCTTGTGATTTATACTTTCTGCCTCTTGATTTGTCACATTTTCTTCTGTTTCTTATTCCTGAAAAGTACAAAACAATCTGATCGTATAATGTCTTCAATGACATATTCAATGAAGACATTTTATTTAAATTATAAAAAAAAGAGGATGATTCACAAAAATTAATGACGGACAACCCTCCCCCCACCATACACTCATATACACCTTGTATTTTAACTACAAGTCTCAGGGGAGAATAAAAACAAATGAACTAGGGACCACTGAGACCATGGGGAGTATATAAGCTACAGTGGGTTAAGTAATGCTTGTTAATTCTAATGAAATAGCTGTGAGAAGCTATATAAATAATTCAAATAGCAATATTTTATATTTTCTTGGAAATTATCATATATAAAAATAGGATGACTAGAGTCTTTAAATATATTAACATTTCATCATGCTATAAATTAAGCTAAGGGACAAAGGGTTAGAGTGAGGAAGTAAAAATCATCTAAGGAAACATGATAAATGATGCAAGAATAAATAATTACGCAAATTAGTCTGAGAAGGGAAATCGGTTTTGAAAGAAAAAGTGAAAATCTGTAAATATTGGCCACATAAGATATGTTTGGAAGCTTTCCTTATTCATCAATATTTTGCATGGAAGATTTGTACAGAATAAATATTAGTTCATGATTCAAAATTTGGTAGAACTCACTTCGAAACTAGTCCTGGGCTTTTGTTCTTTCTTTTTTTTAGAAAAAGAAAGCTTGTTGAGAAGGAAAGGAACAGAAATAAAGTGGGACACCCAGGCCAGGCCAGTGGAACCAGGCTAGGGAGGGGCAAGAGAGCCGAAGTGGAGTTGAACTTCAGAGAATGTATACCTTCTTTCCCTAGTCACTCCAAAGCTCCACTAGTCTCCTTGTGATTGGTTGTTTCTAGGTGGTCTCACTCACTCTACCATATATCCCTTATTACTCCTTTGTTCTTGAAATGTCCTTAGTTCGCTAGTTCCTCTTGGAATTTTATCCCATCTCTTGATCTTCACTTATCTCTCTTGCCATCCTTAGCTCCAAAATAGTTCTTCCAAAGACCCACCTGTCCTCTCCCTAAACTGCCTAGTCATTCCTAACTTGCCCTTCCTTGACCTAGGCCTCATTCACCCCTTTATGAATGGAGCCCCTAACTGTTGTTAGGACAAAGGATGTCAGTCTGGTCAGTAACTGCTTCCTGCTGAAAGTGGGCGACATGGGGAAGCAGTCTGAGCTCCACCACAGTTCAATAATTTAAGGGACTCCAGAAGAAGAATGGTAGAAGCTGGAAGCATCATTTTATATTCCATCTGAAGGGCCATTTGGAGATTGATGGCCTCCAGTCAAGAGGAGATGATTCTGACAAGGAGGTTGAAGATGTAGTGCCTTACTTTCAAGATCCCAGATAAGGCCCCATTATCATACTGAAATTTCAGGTTTTCAGGCCTAGTCTACCAGCCTGGAATGGACCCCATGCTGTAGTGGCAATGCTGGGTCCCAGTCACTAGACCAAGACAGGTTGGTGTCTCACGAAGTTGCAGAAGGAACTCCGTAGATGCTCAGGCAAGTGGGCAAGGAGAGACAGATTTGCTTAGAAAAAGAAAAAGTTTATTGAGAAGGAGAGGAACAGAAATAAAGTGGGATTCCCAGGCCAGTGGAATCAGGCCAGGTTGGGGCAAGGGAGACCCCTGGGCTTTTGTTCTTAAGGAGATTCTTGTTTTCTGTTTCAATGTCTTTGTTTGCAGTTACTCTGTGACAAAAGCAGAGAAGGATATCAAAGAAAAAGAAAGAAAATAAAATTACTAACAATATCTCTTGTAAACATAGATGCAAAATTTTTAAACAAAACCTTGTCAAATTAGGGTCTCCCTAGTGGCACAAGGGGTTAAGCACCACACTCAAGCATCCACAGCTACTACAGCACAAGTTCAATTCCTGGCCAAGGAGAGGGCCCACATGGTGCTGCAGACTTCTCCTGTCTCCCGTGCTGCTCTTCTCAGCAGTGTGTTTCAGTCGATCTGCTTGCTCTGTTCCCCACTCTGTCTCTATTAAATCCTCTCACCTTCCCACACCTCTGGCCTGCACCCCAGTTCTTGTATGCATAAATAAATAAATCATTTATTTAAAAAGTTACTATTAAAAAAAAATCCTTGGCAAACCAAATTTAAAGTTTTTATATCATGAACATAGGGCTTTATTCCAGAGACATAAGGATGTTTAAACAGGTAAAAGCAGAGCACTACCATTTACCATGTCAACAAAAAGAACAATAAAAAAAGATATGATCATTTTTATCAGTAGAAGCAGAGAATGGACATGATAAGATTTGTCATGCATTTATTGTAAAAACAGTCAAAAATGATAGAAACCATATCTAAATATAATAAAGTCATATATAATAAAACCAGCTCTACTGTCATAAAGTGTAAAAACCTTAATGATTTTTACCTGTCAGATATGGGCTAAAAGAAATTGTCCATTTTCACCACATCTATTCAACATACTATTAGAAGTCCTAACAAGGACAATTGGGCAAGAGAAATATATAAATAGAGCCCAACTGAGAAAGAAGAAATAAAACTGTGATTATTTGATTATGACATGACAAAATGCATAGAAAACCCTAAAGGCTCCAATAAAAAAAAATAGAAATTTTCTCAGTACAGTAAAGTGGCAAGTACAAAATATATGCACATAAATCAGTCATGTTTCTTTATCCAAACAATGAAATGCAAAAAAAAAAATCAAGAAAAGGATCCTCTTTACTATCATATGAAAAAGAATAAAATTAACAAAGATGGTAAAAGGACATGTACAATGAAAATCAAAAGGCAATGCTAAAAGAAATAAAACACAAAGAAATGGCAAGATTCCCTGCACATGGGTTCAAAGAATTAACATTGTATAAATAGACATCTTTCCCAAATCTCAGTACACAAATTCATTAAAATTCCTCTTAATTTAAATGGAAATTCAAATAAATAAGAGCAAACATTTGTGAAATTTAGATGGAATCACAAAAGATCCTGAACAACAAGAGCAACCTTCATACTCCAAACTACATTACAAAACTATTATAATTAAAAGAGATAGTGCTGGAATAAAATAGATATATACACCAATGGAATACACTTGAAAGTCCAAAAATAAGACCATATTTATAAAGACAATTTATGACAAAGGAGGCAACGTGAGTTACACTGGAGAAAGGAAAACTGCTCAAGACCGTATGGTGTTTAGAAAACTTGATAGCTTCATGCAACAGAATGTAGCTAGATCATTATTTCATACTGTACTCAAAATTAACTGAAAATGGATCAAACACTAGGACTTACAAAATACACAGAAAAAAACATGGACTAATACTCAATGATGCAGGGACTTGACTTCAACAGTAATGGAAACAAAAGCAAAAACAAATAAATGAAACTACATAAAAATAAAAAGCTTCTACAAAGGAATATATATTATATTTAAAATGAAAAGATACCTCCACTGAATGGATAAAATATTTACAGATCAAATATTTGCTAGGAATTAATATCCAAGATCTACAAGGAACTCATAAGTTTAACAAGATAACAAATATAAAATGGACAGAAGACTTAAATTGACACTTGTCCAAAGATATACAGATGACAAACAGGCATATAAAATGTTCTTCATCACTTATCATCAAGTCAGACCCATAATTTGATCCTATATTACACCTGTAAGAATGACTATATTAAAAGACTAGAAACAACAAATGTTGGCAAGGAGATGGAGAAATACAAAACTCCTACATGGTCAGTGGGGATGCAGACTGCTTCAATGACTACTGAAAATACTGTGGAGGTTTCCCATGCTATTAAAAATAGATTTACTGTATGATAAAACAAGTGCAGTTCTAGGCATCTACCTGAAGAATGAAAAAACTCAAATTTGAAAGCATCTATTCACTCCTATGTTCATTGTAGCTCAGAAATAGAAAACCAGTCAACTTTGATTAATTTTGCTTAAATCTTATCATTTAAGGTAATTTTAAACCATGACCATGAACATAATTTTATGTGTATTAGTGTTAACATAAAATTGCATATAAAATCTAGGTATAATGGAAAAATAATTTCTAATTAATATATCTCAAACTATTTATAGCATTTTGACCGGGTTTGTTTTTATTTGAACTGAAAAAAAAATATTGATTTAGATTCATGATAGCTACTAGTTCTATATAAAGAATGGTGAAATGAGTCACAAATAAAGAAGAAAAGAATGTTCTGGATGTTCAAGACTCTGCTATAATGCAAAAGCAACATGTATTTGATGTACCTTAATGTTTGACAAAATAATGTTCAAAAGAGAACGCGGCAATTTTGTCCAAAGATTTGCTTTCACCAAAACATGATTTTACTAATAGAAGATAACATTAAATTATTTTTTGTTATGTAAAAATGATAAATTTTGGGACACATTTTGTACATATAAGACGCTTACCACAAAGATTTGATTATTTTTCTGTTAATTTTAGGAAGCTTTTCTGATTTTAAACTAAAAACATATAGATAACAAAACTATAATTAATATTATATTTATCAGTTAGGTTATAATTGGTATCCTCAGTATTTTGACTTTTTTATTATTGGTCTCTTTATTCATTCATAGAAGTGTAAGATTTTTAATTCAAAAATTATATTGGTTTTAATTTTATAAATGATGAATTTTGGTTTAAATAGGAAAAGATCATTTTGGTTACTGGATATAGCACAAGTAGTTATATAATATTGTAGTGTATATAATGTAAACTTTTGTTATCCTGACAAGGCACATTAGACAATGTGGCAAAAAAAATTATAAAGTTTTAACTATTTCAATTTTAATACAAGTTCCATTGACTTACTTGATTTCCCCAGGCAGAAGGTAAATTTTTTGACATTTAAAGAATTCCCATAGCAACATGTTTTCCAATGCATTATACTCTGCCAATTATGATCATTCCAGTTCATTAGCTGCTGTTAGAAACAAAAGGAATGAAGCAGAAATACTCCCTACTGATACATTATTTTGGAAGGATTGGCATCACACAATTAGCAAATGTTATTAAATGTCTTTAAGTATCATTAGTGAAGAAGAATGGAAAACTGTTTAATGGTTACCCCTCTCTGTGCTTTAAATGGATTGTTAGTGCATGAAGCCATTTAAAGATATAAAATATAAGAAGACAGGAAAGACCATCTGTTTTATATATTCATTATCCTATACATTTTATTTTGCATAATTATTTCATTAAAAAAGAATTCATTGAACTGACTTAGTGTTCATAAAAGTAGTTCAAAAGCCCACATATAGCTCTGATTAAAACTTTATATTTAAAAACTTTTAGGCAAAATTGTATTTGAATTAAAAATACATTTTTATTTCATGTTATTACACTTCTTTAAAATTTTCATTAGAAAACCTGATTCATAAATAGAACAGAAATTCTTACAATGTAAGTGATAGTGTGCTGATACTATCATTAAAATAATCTTTGAAAAACAATTTTAAAAATTATTTTATTAAAAATAGTGCTTTCACTAGAACATCTGAAACTGATATTTTCTGTTCCACTATTAACAAAAACATCTCAAGAATTAAACAATTTGAAGATGATTACTTTATAAATTAAAGGGGGATTTACTTGACTATGGATCCATTGCAGATTATTTTTTTCACTGTTTACAAGAAAGAAAGGTATAAGTGTTGAATTTGAGCAAAATCATGAAACAGTAAATCTCCATTTGTTACAGAACAACATCAGGTTATAAAGCTGGCCAGCCAAGATCCTATAATAAATTAGAAAGATGTGCTGCATAATTCAGTTGCATACATAGGAATCTTTATACAACTTATGAAACATAAATTAGTTTCATTCTCTTAAAAATGAAATAGAACCTTTTTAGAAATATTAAAATATTTTAAAAGAACATGCAAAAAATAATTAACTATAGTGTTGCCAATCAACACTACCTCAGTGAAAAAATAATAAAATAAAATAAAAAATTATATATATAATTGTTTAAATAATAAAATTCTGGTCTTACCTGTCAACACCCAAAAGTTAATGCATTTTACTACTTACCCTATCTAATTGCAATCCATGATTCCAGTGACTGAGATAGCATGTCCTTGGTAACTTATAAAAACATTAAAATTTTAAAGGGTCAATGTATGTTTTAATTGAGGTCTCATCTGATTACAATACCATATTAGTCCTATCCCAATTCATATTAACTAAAATAAAGGCTTATAATTACTTTTCAATGCTTGTTTCAAATAAGACTAAGCTGAACAATAATTTCAAAGAAAAATTAACATAAATTATTTTTATTTGAAATGTGAATACATTTCTGACTTCTGCTTTTGCTGATAGGAGAAAACATATCCTTTGAATAAAAACAATAAGCCCTTCCTGATTCTAAAGAAAAAGAAAACTGTAGCTAAAAAATATAAGATGTGTGATAAAAATCTTGCAGGAAACACTGACACAAATTTTTGCAGACTGATAGTGTTTTCCTTTTTCATCATACTTCCATTAAATCTGCACAGTCAAAGAATTACCTTCTTTAGTTATTATGAAGTGTCATATACTATATAACTTTCCTGGGTTTAGCATCAAATGATTCAAAATCCTGTTAACTGTCAAAAAGGAAAATCAATTAAAATAAGACGCAAGTTTTCCTTGTTGTAAATAAAAGATTTCAGCCCCCTTCCTTTTTTAGAGTATTATAGTAAATAAATGTAAGTCCTTTCCCTGTCTCTTTATAGGTATGTCTTTTCTAGAGCCAAATAAGTCTCCAGTCAGAATTATAACCTTGAAATGTCCTTTTCAAGAACTTTGGAGCCATCTTTTTGGTATGCAGTACAAGGAAAAAAAAAGATCCTGGTGCCAGCTCCTGTGGAAGGTTAAGAAGCCAAATTCTGCAAATTGCAAAACTACCTCTTGTCATAAACATATCAAAAGTTTATTTTTACTTTGGATAAAGCCAGTTGATCAACAGAGATGTTCACCACAACTACTATGTAAATTTTGGATAAACAATGTATGTCAAGCTGTGTGTGAAGTCCATTTACTTAAAGAGCATTTATTGTTTATTTTGACAACATGTATGAAATGGATTACATAAAAGGGTAAACTTTTTGTTTAAAATCTGTTAGTGGAATGCACATCAGATCTTTATTTAACAATACAATTTTTCCTTTCTCTTCTATCTTCTTTCTGTGCAAAGGTTTTTTGAGAGGTTTTGTTTTTGATCATATTTTGCCAATACTCTTTCATTTTAATATAATGAAAACTCTCTTCTATGCTTCATTACCTCCATATCTTGGGTTCCTGATTCTAGTGATAGTGATTCATAATTTATCTGAGCACACAGTTCAAGGAGGAGTGAGAATAATGCAAATCCGCATTGCTGGAGGAGAGACTGGGAGGTCAGCCTGCTGTCTCCACGCCCAGTTCCGCAGCACTCCCGACATTCCAGCCAGATATGGCATGGTGGAGCCTCTGCCCAAGCTGGCCTCCATGGACTAATTATTGCAAATGTAGAAAATCACACGAAATGATATTTGTGAGTCTTAGCCAGTCCTGTCTTTTCTCTTTGTTCTTTCTTACTTCCATCTACTTTATACATTTTCATATATTTGATGTCATCCATTTAAACCACATTAAATGTGTAGAAAGAGCAACATAGTAGATAAAGAAACAGGAAAGAAATAAAATGTTCTGGTATGAGGAATGTATCACAAATAAGGTGACTCTCCACACATTTAGGAATACAGATCTTAAGAGATTTCTTACTTGAATAGGATAAGTATTAAGATTATTCAGTGAAACTTTGATTTTTCAGTCACTTATCTCCCAACTTTAAAAGCCAAAATGGATTTTAAAGCTGTAAGTTAAATTGTATGTAAATGTACATCAGATGAATATTCATATAGTATTTCTCAGAGATTATATTACATTCAATAACTAGAAATTTAACAGCAAAATGATACCTTCTTTCTTTTATCAATACTTATTTTATGCGTCAAATACTTAATCTCATAAATGTGCTCTACTCATCTTATATATGTACAGTTAAATGCCTAAAATAAACATGCTTAAAAATCTTAACTTGGAAATATATGATGACTTTGTTTCCCAGAAACACTAAATTTATGATCCTTTTTTTCTCTTAATTTATATTTTATGTTTCTCTAACATTTAATTACCTTTTTTATGGTGCTATGGAATATATTAATACTATAATTTTTTATGTTTTTTTAATTTTAATTTTCACTACAATCTTATAAAGTAGTTATTAAGTTGGGCTCAATTTTTCAGAAGAGTAAGTTGAAAAACTGGTCACTAAAAGAAACTTGATAAGATGATATAAGTAAGTCATAATAATATGTGTCAAGGCATAATTTGTGCCCAGATAATCTAACTTTGGTTTCTGTTCTCTATGTTTAAAGGTCCTAGACATCTTAGAATAATTGCTAAATATGGTCTAAGGTATGGGGATAATGAAGATATATTATTTAGGGATTATGCTATTGCAAAGTTACTTTATATGATATCATTATGCTGGTTAGACTCAGCCAAGAAGTCATAAAACATTTGTTATATGTCTAGTCACTGATAAATTTACTTCTTTTTATCTATAGTCTATAAATGGAAAATTATATTCCTGGAAAATAATAAATTTTAGTAATTATCTGAACTTTCTATTTGGTGCATCAAGTAATGCATAAGCTTCCAAAGAGTGGCTCTTATGAATATGTATCCTTAGGGTTCCCAAGACTATTTCAGGAGGTCACAAGATCAAAATCATTTTAAAACAATATCAAGATAACTTATTAATGCTTTCTATTTTGTGTACACATTTGCTGTTGGTACAAACCTGAAAGTGGTTTAAAACTGGTGATGTCTCAGCACTAGTCAAGGGAGTATATCACACTGTGTGGGGGCCACTTTGTTCACCATTGTCATACACTACAGATAAAAAAATGCAAATAAATAATATGAAATAGTCAAATATAAACAAATCTACATAAAAGCTACTCTTGATGAAGAGGTACAAATTGTTGATTTCATTAAATATTGAGCCTTGTATATGTATATTTTTCACTTTCCTGTGTAATAAACTCAATTTTTTTCTGCTGGATACAGAAGTATGATGATTATCGAGAAAGAAGCACATATGTTGTATATCTTTTAGTTAAATTTGCTGCTTTTTCATGGGACTTAAACAATAATCATAATAAAAAAACTAGCAAACCAGAGATGGATAGGCAGATTTAGTTTTGTAAATGAACAAATGAGACTTTTACTACAAGTAAACTACTGACCTTATTTGTTGTCAATAATGAAACTGAAGTTTTCAAAGAGAATTTAGTAATCTATTTTACTTTTTACTATATTAAAGTTTCGCTACTCCAGGTACTTATACTTCTTGCATGAGATAAGCAGTGATATTCAAGAATCTGATGTTTTGATTATCATGAAATGTATCAACATTTGGAAGAAATGAGTAGTAACATTTTCATAATCAACAATATTTGATGATATATCATCATACTTGAGAGAAAAATCCATTTAAAGTGCAAAATGGGTCAACGTACAGCAATGAATGTGAAAAGTTTAAGATTTTAGATACCTTATTGTAACAAAATTGTAAGAATCTCCCATTAGTAATTTTGGGTGTTGCGTCAAAGAACATTTACAATTATATGGGGAAAACATGTCTGAAATACCCCTATTTTCCAAATGCATATTGTGTTGAATTATACTTGCTTCATATTATTCAATAAAAAGAGCATATTAAACCAAACTTAAAGCAGAAATAAATATAGTAATACAGGTATTTCCTATTAAAATAGATATTTCTATTTTCAATATTTAAAAAATACAAACTATGAATATTTTATATTAAAATATTTATATTATATAACATTTTAATATAAATATAAGAGGTTTATTATTATCACTTAAAATTAGTATATATTTACAGAGATTCAAAAATTTATATTAAATTTCAAGTGATAATCTTTATTTCTATTTATTTTTATTTTTAATATGGTTAATAAAAATCAATATAAATCACATAAAATAATTTTGATCCCCATTATGACTTGCTACTCTAACAGAATCATTAAGTAAAAACACTAGAAAATCACTGCTAGTACAATAAAATGGCACAAAAATTCTAGTCAGTAATTTAACTGCTATAAATCATCAGTATATTTTTAAAAAACAATTGTAAAGACACTTTTTGAATAGGAATGCAACAAATTTGCATATTAATTTTGGAGCCTGACTCCACACTGTCCTGATTTATTGATTCTATTGGATTTTTTTTTTAGTGGAGTCTTTAGAATTTTTTGTGTACATTATGTCATCTGCAAATAGTGATAATTTTACTTTTTTCAAATTTTTGGATTTCTTTTCATATTTTTCTCTTGCTTAATTAACTAGGTAGCTTATTCCAAGGGAGAAATGGCAAATAGAATTTCATTTCCTCAATAATATATAGTCTACCATTGTTTTAACAACTATTGGTTTTTCTCTACATTTCATATATACACACATACATATACGTACACACAGGCATGTTGACCTAGTTTTGTGGTAGTGGGTTAAAGTTCATATAAGTTCCCTTTCTTTTCTTAGGAAGCAAAGTTCACACCCTGCATACTTCCTTTATCAAAATCTTACATTCAGGGAGTCAAACAGCTAGAACAACCTCTATACTCAAGAGCCTATAAAATTATTCAAATTAACTATTTAATGGGGATTCCAGAAAATATTTCTATTTTCCCTATTCCCTATTCCTTCGCACATATAAATTTCCTTCTAAAATTCCATTTTGCTGTTACCCAGACTCCAGGTGCAACTCTGTTTCTGACCCTGCCTGGAAATATTCTCTAGTTTCAAGCTGTGAAAATAAAGTGCTACCCATAATCCACTGATGTATTTCATCCAAGCATGCAAAAACATCTCTAAATTTTATAATTCATCAGTTAATTTCCACTTCTCTAATATGATGCTTCTAATTCTGTAAAAAAAGTTTATTATATCATAACCTCTAAGTGTCTGATGAAAGTTAGATAAACACACAACAACATAATAAATCTTTAATACAAAAAAACACCATAATTAATCGATGCGAAATGTTCTACCACTGTTATTATTAGGTCCATGTTGTAAAGAAATTAATTTGCATAGTTTTTAAAGGAGCATGACAAATTTTAAGCTTATTATGAATATCTTCTTATATAGCTTGAATACATAATATAACTTGTAAACATACAGAAATATATGTTTTTAGAAACAAAGTTAATGATAAATAGTTATGCCTTACACATGTAAATAACCTATACTATAAAAAATTAAAAAGTTACAAATAATATTTCTAAACATATAAATATGCTGAAAACTTTCTCAAGTATATTAATAGTTAAAATAGCTAAGCTGTTACAGTTTTCCTTAATTAGTTTCCATGAGTCATTACAACTGGGTTAAAAAGAATGTACATTCAATAACTACAATCAATTATCCCTACAAAATATTTGCCAATTATATGCACACTAACTGGATGTGATGTGCACATTTATCTCACAGTTTCAATAACACTGAATAATATTTTTTTTGTGTTATTTCCTTAAGACAAAACATTGCATCACTTGTAGTTTTATTCTGGGAATCCATGATAATAAGTTTGAGCTTAATTTCACATATTTGTCAGACAATTGAACTTAAAATCATGTCCAAGTCTTTACCCAGAACTTTCAAATTCCTATTTTCAACCAATTTCACTCAGGTCACTTTCCTTTTCATTCATAATCCTAAATGCTTATTTTTTTTAAAGATTTATTTATTTATGCATACAAGAGCTGGGATACAGGCCAGAGGTGCATGGTATGGGATGAAAGGATTCACCAGAGACAGAGTAGGGAGCAGAACAGGTGGACGGACTGAAACACACAGCTGAGGGGAGCAGCAGGTGAGACAGGAAAGGTCTTTTGTGCCATGTGTGTCACCTCCTTTGTAGGGGGTCGAATTTGTACTGTAGTGGCTGCAATAGCTTCATAGTACTGCTACTTAATTCCTTGTGCCACCAGGGAGCCCCCACATCATCCTAAATACTTCTAGTAACATTCTAGTAATTCCAAGATCAAATACTTTCACCTGAGAATAATTTTGCTTACTAATCTCTACTACCATTTTCTCCATTTCAGAGTCCCTGCACCAATTCTTTAAATTCCATTTCTATTGATCCTTTTAATCTTCTAGCATATCATCCATCCTCTTTTATAGCACTCAGTTCATTTCCTGCACAGTGATTTTTTATATTGTGTACTGTTGTTTGTTTACTGCCTATATATGTATCTAGTCTCATTTTAACATGATACTTTTGGATAGTTCCTCTTTCACAACAGTTACCTGAGTTATTCCTTCTCATCTATTCAGGCAAGCTTAACATAATAAGACTGCCCTGAGTCATCTTGACATTTCTTCTAGCAAATCCTTACATATATATGTCTCTGACAGTGCTAAATTTGCTTCATTTTCTCTGAAACATCATGATATTTCATGTGCTCCTACATTACCATATTTTAACTGGAAAGTCCTCACTACAGTCTTGCTAATCCTTCATCAATTAGCCTCAGCTTCCATCTTGTATGTCTTCATCTTCTGCTTAAAGAAGAGCCAATGTATAGCACATTCTGACAGATCACTAGGTAGTACCCTCCTGGGAAACAGGAATACCATGATTACTTATTACAAACTAACAGTATTTAGCACATAGTAGGTGATCACTAATTGTATACCTAGTGAATGAAGTGCATTTTGAAATATCGATGCCATTCATTATACATAAAATTAGATAAGCATGTGACAAATAACATAAACCTAAATGAGTTAGTAGTACTAAAAAGAACTTGATTATGGGTAGACTAGTTGCTGTGTAGACTAGAGGAACATTCTTGCTCTTTGAAGTTGTGCATCTGAGACAAATATAATAATTGAACTAGTGTGTGATAAAAATAATATCCTATTCATAGAAGTAGGACATCAATACCAAACCTGAACAGGCATTTATAAACAAGGCAGTTCTTTTAGGTATTCATTTGGTAAAAGAATTTAACCAATTTCTACCTTAGAAAGGCAACTCAAAGTTATTATGAAAACCCTAAAGAAAACTATTAGTTTTCATGTAACTATTTTTATTTTTTGAATTTATATGTTTAGTGAAACAGCATTATGTTTTTCACTCCATAGCAAGACTTCAATTCACTTTTTACCTAATAATTTTCAAGACAAATAAATGGTCCTTTGTCAAAAATAACTGTCATATCAATTCTTAAATATTTTATCTAAACTTTTTCTAGTCTAGGAAAAGAAAATGAAATAGAGACTTCCTCAACACTGAAGAAATCATTAACACTCAATGCGTTATTCATGCATAACTGAATTTATTGACTAATATTCCATCTTAAAATCTAGAACTAGATTTCAAACACTTACTGATGTATAAGCCTTAGAGGAATTATAATTTGTAAACTTGTGAGGGGAAACATTTAATTTTAACATTTGATTTTAACATGAAATGTGTCTCAAATGCTCATCATATAAATGTTTTTTTTTCTTTTCCTTTTTTTTCTCCCTGTTAGGTATATTAATTTTCAGGATTGTACTAATTTGATAGCAAATTTACGAACTGCTTCCTGTACTTTGTCTCTTAAATTATTTTTTCTTTGAAATCATGCACATACAAACTATTTTACCTAAAGTATTACAATTTATTTTATTCTGCACAAAATCTTTGAATTTGATTAAAATCCTATGTGGCTTTAATAATGTATTATTTTATTAAGAACTATTGGTAATGTATATTCACTGTATAAAAGGGATCTTTTGTTATAAAGAATAATCTTACAATTAGACTCAATTAGTTTTAGTTTGTTGTTCATAAATAATGAATTTATAGCTTGAAAATGTGAGTTATCAAAAACTCAAACATACTTAATAGTACCAAACTTTGGAATAAACATGAATAGCTTACAGTGACAAAGCTAGCTTTTGATGGTATGCCTAGTACCAAAAAAATCTTTGTCATTAAGGGCATATTATTTTTTCCATAATATGCCAGATAGATACTATAATAAATTGAGCATAATGAAATGACAACATTTAATGCATTTTTCCTTTGATTTTTTGTACTTTTACCAAATATGTTTCTGTTTTAAGTTAGTTTCTGAAAAAAATTGATATCTAATAAATTCTCTAAAAGCAATGTCTTTCAATTTTTAAATAAACCAGCATTCAACAAAATAGTTGAAAGAACTTCCACTGAAAAAAATGCCACAGATGTGAGAGATAAAAGTTCACTGAACTGTACAGACCTACTGTATGTATCTGGCCAACCTTAGCTGATATGCAATCCCATAATCAATCTTGTGCTCCATTAATAGCACACTCTTCTCAAATGAGCAAGTAACAATTATCAGATGAATGCAATAATTGTTTGTCTTTCTATACCTGATTTCTAATAGAAAAATACCTTTGAGTTATTTTCTGATTTTATAGTGACATATACATATATAAAAAGTTAAGAATTATATGTAACCATATATATAACCTATATGTGTATATATAGGTTATTCCTTATATACATATCATACATATATTATACATTATAGGTATGCATTATATATTATATGTGGAATTAAGCATGTATTTAGTTTATGTGCATAGTTATATAATATTAATTTATTGATTATATATGTTACTATCTTAAAATAAGTTTTATATTTAAAGAAACATTAAAAATAAAGTTAATAAAACCTAAATTTTACTTGGACCCCTTTCTGAACTTCTAAAACCATGTTTATATGGATTTATTGATGATTGTAGCACAGCAATATAATAATAAAGATTCTAAATTATACTCAATGTTCTTAAAACAATGTAACTTTGTAAACAAATACACAAAATGATGGGAAATCAATCAAGCTATGTTTAATATAGGGTAAGGTTAAGCCAATGTCACTATAAAATCAGAAAATAATTCAAAGGTATTTTTCTATTAGAAATCAGGTATAGAAAGACAAACAATTATTGCATTCATCTGATAATTGTACCTTACTCATTTGAGAAGAGTGTGCTATTAATGGAGCACAAGGTTGATTATGGGATTGCAAATTCTAAAATTGCTTTAGGTGTATATTTTAGGTGAAAAAATAAGGTATAGAACAATATTTTATTTACATTAAAATATACACAACTGCTAGCAATTATAAACTTAGGGGAATGGGATTTCTGGAGAGAGTTCATTTCAGTTTCAAATTTTCTGTTCTTTTTCAAATATTTGTGAATATTCATTCAGAATTTTTATATATTTTATGCACATAGAAATGGGATTACACTATTCATGCTGAACATAAGGAAAGAGTGCCAACTGTATTATTCTCATTTATTTAACAAACAACATATAGAGCAATTACCACAGGCACAATTTTAGTTAAAGAGCTTTCCTCATTTAACTGTCATAGCAATTTATAAGGTAGATATTGTCATGCCACTGATGGGAATAATGAATTAAAGAGAGTAGTGGAAGTTTCAGATTTCAAATTGTTGGGGGGAAAGGATGTCCCGAAGGAACTACACAAACACAGGTTTTTTGGACTCCACTCTCACCCCAGACCAAAGAGGTCAAAGGCACCAAGGACTACAAATCCCATAATGTCATCATGACCAAAAGGAGGATTTCTGGGAGCTGAGGGTGGAGTTAAGCTGCCAGGCTTGATATATAACCAAACATATGGGCTTTGATATATAACCAAACATATGGGCCTTGGGGTTGGCATATTATTGGGGTCCCAACTCAATGAAACTGGTAGGAAAAGGTAAAATCAAAATCAAAATTAAAGTTGCCACTGTTAACCTCCCCATGGGTTTCGCTCACATCTATTTAAAGAAGTCCAATCCCATGAAGCAAGTGCAGTTTTTTTACATGTCTTTCTGCTATATATGTGCCTCTTCCAGGTCTCCTTTGGGCTCTCTGTCTACCTTCCTTCCTTTAGTCTCCTGTCTAACTTCTTTTCTCCTGCTGCTGAACTCCACCCTTCCCTGGGTGGAACAGGGAACCCTCACCTTTTCCAGGGGACCACCTTGTTACACTATCACATGATATGATCAGGAAAATATCACAAAATAGCTAATGTGCAGTGACAAGATCAGGGAATATTCTAGGCAAATTTATGATTTGGAATGGCACAGTGGAGTTCATATACTATATAGATGTAGGTAGGAATATATAAAGCAACATGCGTAGGGGTATAGCTATAGATTAATAAAATATTTATACCTTCAACCTCCAGGAGTTTGGATTTTAGTTAGTCCTAAATTTAACCTTTGTTGGTTTTATCTGATGATAAAGCAGGACAAAGATGAATGATCCAGTCCAGATGATTCCTCATCAGAGAACAAGGTCCCATACAAGGGAACACAATGTCATCAAAATGACAATTATACCAACAATGACAGATGTGCAATCCATTAACCATCTTCAAAAATAACAAGCACATCACACTAGCTTGTATGGTGTTTTTAAATTGGATGACAGATATAAGTTTCTGAGACTAGTCAGACTTGCTTTTAAATATTCATTGAAATTAAAGAAAGCAGTGAGAGTTTACTGTTGTGCCTTTCTAACTCCCTGAGCACTGCAGTTTAATTATTCTCTCCCTCCTTCAGTTACTCTAATTCAGAATCTCCATGACATGTAGTTTTTCTGAATCTGAGGAATTCTGGCCTGTGTTTCCATAGTTAACATCTTTATGTTACATAAAAAGATTTGGGCCCAATGAATTAAACATGAGTACTATGAAAACAAAGCAACCAGCAACCAGTGAATACATTCATTTTTTATGGTAAACATTTTAACTACCAATTAAATGCATTTAAAAAGTTGACATAAAATACTATGGCCACTTTTTATTTTGGAGATGATTTGACTTATTTCTCCTACTAACGTGTGAAGATTCAGCTTAAATGTTAATTATCACCATGTGTGGTGGTTAGACTTGTTTATAAAAGTATAATATAAAGCTATAAAAATGTGACATACTGAAATATGATGCAAACCCACTGATATTAAAATGGTTGGTCATTAAGTTTTTAAAAACTATGTAGAATTTATTCACATAAGTGATGACCTGCATGATAATTTTGAACATATAGGAGACAACTTCTGTCGTCTATGTTGATGTGCAAATTAAATATACAAAAAAAGGAGAAAAGAAGTTTCACATAATTAAATTAGCCATTTAAATCCGTGAATGTAAGTACAATTTCTGCTTTGAGTAGTATTTTGCAATTATTCAATCTTTTAAATGTGCCTCAGCTGTTTGTAAGAAAAAATTATGCAAGATTGAACAGGATAGAAAATACATTTTAACAAATAATAGAAAACTGTTTTTTTGTTATTTCAGAAAATAGTTTAAAAAACTGTATATTATCTGATCAGCAAAAAGTGAATGACTATAGTCTCTATTCCATTTCACTCTAAAATGTTTTTTTCAAATGATCTGAGCACAGATATTATAGGTATATATAGTGGAAATAGATGTTTATGATTTCTTTCATGCTGAAATTTCAGTGACTATAATTAGCTATGTATTGTTAGAATTTCACTGTGCTATATATGGTTTGGGGGAAATATTTCATTTATGCTTCCCATACTCTAAAGTCTTGCCCAAAACACTTTACCCAAAATTTCTGGTGAACTTAATATTACTTACGTTTTAATGAATGAAAGAATAATTATTGGAATTCTAAATTATAGATTCAGGAATGTTAAAAATAAAGACAAATTATTTCAGGCATGCTAATAGGTACATTTAACAAGATACATTTCCATTTTATTTTATTTTTTAAAAAGATTCATTTATTTATGCATACAAGAGCTGGGGTATAGGCCAAAGGCACTGGAGGGGAGAGGAGTCACCAGAGACAGAGTGGGGAGGATAACAGGCAGCTTGACAGAAATACACTGCTGAGGGGAGCAGCCTGCGAGGCATGAAAAGTCTGATGTGCCATGTGGGTCCCTAGCCGGGGATCGAACTGGTGCTGCTGTGCGGGGATGCTTCATAGCACCATACTAAACCTGCTGGGTCACCAGCGAGGCCCTACATGTCCATTTTAAAAGTGAGATGATTGAGACATGGAGAATGTGCAATTTGCAGTGTTATAAGACTTGTTCTTTATTAGAGTCCTTTACATAAAATACATTAAATAATTAAAATGATATGGTTAAAATTCAAAACAATATTAAGAGTTAAATTCAAATTAATTTATAGAAATCTCTGATGAGCTTAGTTGTGATGATTTTAAATATTAACAAAAACTGTTTTGTAACATGAAACAAAATATTCCTTTGCTACAGATCTGACTTAGAAAACATTACTAAACAAACATTCCTTTCTCCACTTTTATGCTAATTTCTCTGTTATATTTTAATTGTTGATAAATGAGGCACAGCTAAAGATAAAAGATAGAAGAAAGGGCAAAACACTATTTTTTCAACTTAGTATTATTGATCATTGTTTTAAAATTAATTTGTATTACAAAAATCAATTCAAATTGTTAAAAGACCTGAAAGTAAGACCTGAAACAATAAAATGTGTAGAAGAAAACACAGGCAAAACTTTTTGTGACTGAAGCTTCAGAGATATCTTTGTGGATCTGTCTCCAGCACAAAGAAAATAGAGGAGAATAGAAACAATTTAAACTTCATAGCAAAGGAAACTAGTGAAAACCAAAAGACACCCTACCGAATGGGAGAAAATATTCTGACATATTTTCTGACAAGAAACTGATAATCAAAGAGTTCTTTTTAACTCAACAGAAAAACAAATAAACCAATTAAAAAATGGGCAGAAGAGCTAAATTGGTTTTTCTCCAAAGAAGACATAAAAATGGCAAACAAGCACAGAAAAAAATGTTCATCATTATTTAGTATCAGGTACATGTAATGGAGACAACAATGAGATAGCACTTCACACCTGTGAGAATGTCCCATATTAAAAATATGGTAGAAACTAGTGCGGGCAAGGATGTAAAGGGAACTCTCCTACATGGATGATGGGATGTTAACTGGTCTAGTTCCTATGAAAAATAGCCTGCAGGTGTCTCAAAGGATAAAAATGATACCCATGGGACCCAATAATTCCTTCTCTTCACTTCCATGTTTATTGCAGCACTGTTCAAATGGCCAAACTAAGGAACAATGTAAACGGCCTCAATGCCCCAATACAGATGAGTGAATTAAGAAGATGTGGTATGTACACATAATGGAATACTCTTCAGTGATCAAACAAGATAAACTTAAGCCATTGGTGGCAATATGAATGGTCTAGAAGGGATTATGTTAAGTGAAATAAGTTAGAAAGAGGAAGATACATACCAGGTTGTGTGTCTATTATATGTGGACTATAAAGAAATCAAACTAAGGGTTAGATAAAGACAACCTTAAAAAGCAACCCTTGAAAGCTGACTATAAAACTGAAGCATTTAAAGGGAAGGGGTTTGGGAAGAAGTAAGAACAAAGAGGGAAGGGAAACAATGGACTATGGAGTTGGCCTGAGGGTGATTTGGCAGTGGGTGCACTACAGTAGTGTTAAAGGGCATCTTATTCTTCTAAAATATCCCACAGAATAAAGCAATAGTAGTACTGGCCTCATGCAAAAAGAACAGATAATGCTCACTAACGTTGAAAAGATAACTTAACAGGGGCCTCCCTGGTGGTGCAGCAGGTTGAGCGCTGCACTGTGAAGCATCTATGGCTACAGCAGCATGAGTTTGATCCTCAGCCAGGGAGGGGACCCACATGGCACAGCAGACCTCTCCTGCCTGCCCACTGCTCCCCTCAGCAGTGTATTTCAACAGATCTGCCTGTTCTGCTCCCCACTCAGTCTCTGGTGGATCCTCTTCCCCCTGCACCTCTGGTTTGTACCCCAGCTCTTGTGTGCATAAATAAATAAATCTTTTTTTTTAAAAAAGAAAAGATAACTTGAATAAAACATATTAATAAAAAAGATACTTAAATGAAAAACAAAATGGATATGAACACTTAAATAAAAAAGATAATCTATTACATAAAATATCTGTAAGATATTTACAACATGGGGATTATTTCCTCTAATATTTATAACAATGTTGCAGCAGAATAAACAGATTCAATATTTAAAAATTATTCTAAGAAGTAAATGATTTTTAAAAAGAAAAAATATATTCAATAATCAGAAAAAAACATAGGTTTACAATTTTGACTGTTCTTTAAGATGCAAAGAAATGAATTAAGGGAATAAAATTGTTAAAGAGAATATTCTCTCTCTCTCTTTCTCTCCTTCATAGTCACTGAAAGACATAATTAATTAGAATTGAAAGAAAAGGAATTTCTTTTGGGAGATGAAACATAAGGAGAGTTATAGATATTTTCTTGAACATGTCAGTTACAAATACTTAGATTTGCATGAAGGTACAAGTCTTATACACATAATCTCAAAGGACCCTTTCAAGGTCTTTGATTCTACTATGTCAGTGTCATACCATGATCAAAGAATATAAGATTTAGATGGAGACTAGAATTTATGTTCCAACTTTATCTATGATTGCTATAATTCCATGAGTAATCACTTAATTTCTCTGTTGTCATTTCTCAATGATGGCATAAACATACTCATTAGAAAGGTTATATACTTAATAAGATTTCAATTTAAAATAATATATGAATATATATGTATATATGCTTATGCCTGTAGACCATGGGATTTTCTCATACAAGCCCATTTTTATGATACTAGTGAACAGATACAACAACTCTTGCTCTTGTGCTGCTTTCCTTCTGTCTGTTGTTTTATGAATATTTTATTTTATTTTTAAAGATTTATTTATTCACACAAGAATTGGGGTACAGGTCAGAGGTGTGAGAAGATTCACCAGAGACAGAGTAGGGAACAGAACAGGCAGACTGACTGAAATACACTGCTGAGGGGAGCAGTGGGCGGGGTAGGAGAGGTCTGTTGTGCCATGTGAGTCACTCTCTGGCCAGAGGTTGAACTTGTGCTGCAATCACTGCAGATGCTTCATAGTGCAGTGCTTAACCTCTTATGCCACCAGGGAGACCTCTTTACCAATACTTCAAGCGAATAATTCTCCTATAGCATGAGTCATTCTTAAGAATTAATTCTAAAAAGCTCAATTCTATGGATTGTCTCTGAATTATTTTTTCTGTGACAAACTTCTTTAAATTAGAAGCCTACAGCAATTCAGTATTCTAAATCCTTAACTTCTTAAGTATGTCTTTATAAAATTTAATTATATTAGGATGTGATCCATGACATATAAAAACTTTGTGGAGATACTTATAATGTGGGGTTTTTTCCCTCTTAATATTATAAACAATGTTGCAGCAGAATAAGCAGAACCAATATTTTAAAAATAATTCACTCTTATTTGAGAGTTACCATTTCTAAGAACATCTAGTTTTTATAAAAATTACATGTCTTAAGCTGCATTGTTTTGTGAAAAACAACCAAATGAAATAAGATGAGTGGGCCATGTGACTAATTTATAATGATACTTTTTTTTTTGTTTTATTTTAGATGTTCTGTCTTTATAATATACTGTTACTAAGAAAAAATACATTGCCTATGGAGTTAAACAGATACCATTCTGAATTAATACTCAAGTCATATGGCATAAATCAGTTATTTTCTCTCCATCTGAACAAACCAAATTTTTAAATAAGGATGATAGAAACTTCACTGATGGTGTGATTAATTGAAATAATAAATAAAGAGGCAGATCCCCTGCAATATAGATGCGTTCAATTATGACGATGCTTTTGTGTATCATTAAGCATGCACGAAATGGGACTCTCAAAATCACGAACTAGTTCAGCTTGTTTGGGAAACTTTACTAAAGACTGCATCTATTGCCATTATCATTCACTGACTTTTAAAATTATTTTTGTGTTTACTGTTTGAAGAACAATTTTCCATCTGTCATGTCTAGATATGGAAACTAATTGCTAATGAACATGGCTGAAGTCCACAGGAATATTGAGGATGCCTTGAAGTCAGTCTTTGTGACAGCTTCGTTCCTGTATTTATGTCTGATTATTCTGATCTGTGGTCATGTTGCTTCACCTGATAACTGCAAAATATACAGAATGTCACTTCAAAATTCATGAAATAATTATGCAGTCAAACATTCCTAGAAAGACAATGCTTCTGAAGAAAGTTTAAACCCAAAGCTAAGTCAAGAAGAAAGTGTTAAGTGTGGGCCAGAATCACCCTTTGTGTGCCAACTGTGACTATTAAAATATTCGAAAAGTTACACACATAAATTCATCCATTCATTACTTCAACAGTGACTGGTAAGTACATTATATTAAATTATGCTATTTGTAAATAATTTTGAAATAAGATTAATTAGTGCTGAAGAATGCAAATGTAAACATATTTCATCTGTTATAAGCAGTCATACTCAGGATGCTGCCACTCTAAAAGTCTCTCCTTCATTAAAGGAGATAACTCTTGTATATTGGAAATTGCATATGGCATAGATAGATACTGACTGACTAGATATTAATGTGATCCCGAAATGCAGAGTTATCTAAATAGTAGAGGCTCATTTTTACATATTTTTCTAAAATATAATTGCATGATCATGTCACATATGTGGTAGAGGCAGATTGTTATAAATGCAATTTATATTTGCATTTTTTATAAGTGGGAGTATAATGAGTATCCTCTGCAGATATCACAAAAATCATTAATTATGTAATAATCATTGATATGTAAATGGAGAACACTAAATGGAACTAGAGTAACAGATTGTGATTATCATTATTTCGCACTTTTGAAGAATAGTGACTTACAATTTATATACCCTTACAACTGATTTAACACTCACAATTGCTTACTTCTGTTTATCTTATTTTCCTTAAAACTTTCAGTCATACCCATTTAAGTATTCTTTTCTGTAACCACTGGCACTTTGAACCTCACCTTATATAAACTCTTTAATTCTGGTTTGCATTATGTTTACATTCTTTATCTCCATTGTGTGTTTTAAGGTTTTCTTAACATAATACAGATCAAGAGCTAATTAATAATCTACTTACGGACATGCCCATTCATCCACTATATTTTTTCTTAAAATGAAAAATTTGGAGGGGACTCCCTTGTGGCCCAAAGGTTTGAGCCCTGCACTGTGGAGCCTCCGCAGCCACTGCAGCACCAGTTCCATACCTGTCCAGGGAAGGGACCCACAGGGCACAGCTGACCTCTCCTGCCTTGCCCACCGCTCCCTTCAGCATTGTACTGCAATCAATCTGCCTGTTCTGCTCCCTACCCTGTCTCTGGTAAATTTTCTCACTCCCTGCACCTCTGGCCTGTACCCCAGCTCTTGTGTGTATAAAATAAATATTTTTAAAAGATAAAATTAGAGTGGAGAAATTAGGGTTTTTAATCTTACTAATCATTTATCTTAATAATGCTTACTAATCCAGAGGTTTTGATGCTTTTCTAAGAATTCTGATGGCTTTTCTATAGACTCCTAATTTAGTTATCTTTTACATGTGTGATTAAAAGTTAGAAGCATTTTCCAAAATAACTTATTGACAAAAGAGCCAGAAAAAGTTCTTTGGCCAAATAGTGTTGCCAAATAACCATTTATTTTGATTTAAGGCAATGTCCTTGCTACAATTTCTAAATCTAAACTCTGTAGTTCTGGACAACATTTGCCACAAGTCATAGTTTATTTTACCCAAAGGAATAATAACAGTAATATTGTTATATAGTCTTTTCCCACAAAACACTAAGATCAAAATTTTCAGAGCTCAAAAGAACTAAAATACCCTCTGTGCCCCCATTTTTAAAAACAGTCCTGAGCAGTAAATAATTAAAGATTGTGTTAATGAAGACTTCACTGAACTGAAACTTTATGCTCAGAATATAATTTAATTAAAGGAAAATGGGAAGTCATTTTTTAAACATTGATCTTTTAATAGAGGTCATAGGTAGAAATATATTTAATATATTCTCTGCAGAACTAAGATAGTGTCTTTACCACAATATAATTTAACAAGAAATGTTAAGTCTCATCTTAGATTTCTCAACTACTCTGGTAGCTCAGGAAATAAAAGACTGTTGAAAATAAATATTGTAGAAATAAAATGGAAAAAATAACCAGATCATTGAAAATGAAGATTTAAATATACGTACTATTATAAGATTTTGTGTTTAAAATAGTGTTTACTTTATTAGCTGACATTTTTATTCCTTTTTAATGAACATTTAAGGTTAGGTTCAGATGTGCAATATATGTATAGCTCATGAGGTGATCACCTTGATAAATCTAGTTTGCTTAATATATGTCACCACATAGTTACAACTTTTTTTTGTGATGAGAATTTTTAAGTTCTATCCTCTTAACAATTTTCAAATATATTATGAAGTTTTTTTTTAAAAGATTTATTTATTTATGCCTACAAGAGCTGGGGTACAGGCCAGAGGTTCAGGGGGTAAGAGGATTCACCAGAGACAGAGTGGGGAGCAGAACAGGCAAAATGACTAAAATACACTGCCAATGGGAACAGTAGGTGAGAGAGAAGAGGTCTGCTGCACCATAAGGGTCACTTCCCTGGCAGGGTATGGAACTTGTGCTTCAGTGGCTACAGACAGCTTCATGGTGCTGTGACTTAACCACTGCACCACCACGGAGGCATCTGTTACAGAGTATTATTAACTGTGGTCAACTTGCTACTAATCACATTTCCAGGACTTACTTCTTTTATAACTGGAATTTTATGTACCTTTTAAGTAACTTTATCTCTCTCTCTCTCTTATTTTAATTAAAATTACACTTGCTTGCAATGTTATATAGGATTTAAAGGTCACAACTCTTTAGATATTATCACACCATCTTCACCTGTTCTGGTCTTTAAGTCTGGTCATTCACTTTTTTTCTGAAAATAACATTAAACTATCAGTCTGACTAAAAAAAATGAGCTATGCCTCAGGATCTGAATTGTATGCCAATAGTATCTTATTATTAATTTTAGAATCAAAATTGCTCTTTGTTAATCTATTAATGTTTGCTTGTTTTCTAGAGTGCTGTTATTATTCAGACTATGGAGAGAAGGGAAATATTAGTTTTCTTAACTTACAGATTGAATATATCATATATAAGCCTCACCTGGGATGTATTTATATACTGCAACATCTAGACCTCATGCTGTGTGTGTGTGTATGTGTAGTGAATCAGAATCTTCAGGAGTGAGGCAAGGTGACCTTAACATTTGCTTATAAGTGAGGCAAAGTTTACTTGATATAGGTGACCTTATTTTTAAGCCTTTGCATTTGGCTCAGAAGTCAGTATAATAATGAAAAAAAAAAATCAATGTATCATAACTTGCAAGGACTGGAAAATATTGCATGAGAAGGTGCTGTCATTTGTAAGAGAATTTAAGAGTTCAATATAGTTAATACCTATGACTGATGGCTGGATATTGTGGAAATATACTACAGACCTCTAAGTTCTATAGCATGAATAAATGATGCTTTAATTTGTGAAGCGGGATAATGGAAAAGGAAATTCATTTATCAAAACTTCTTCTTAGCCCTAGGTCTGCTCATCACTTTCTCTCTATCATTAATCTTAACAAAATCCACATTTATATTTCAATTATAATGATAGAATTTTAAGTTGTTTATTACATTTCCCCAAATCAGACATCCAACAATTAAGATTTTTATATAAAAGGCATGAATTCCATAGTTTAATGCATTATCTGATAGATTTACAAAAGGATAGATGTGAAATAGAAGTTCTGATGTGCTTTTGTTAAAATTATACTTCCTTCATATAATTTAAGAACATTCATAATGAGAGGCATTGCTTTTGGCTTAATCTGACCACCCGGGAATAGCTGACACAGGGTATGATTTAATCTAAAGGAAGAAGATGGAATCTGATATCATACAGTATATAATTGTCAAGGACTTGAGGTCTAGCTATAAGAGAAAATTTAAACAAAAATAGCTTTATGGAACTTTAGAAATCGAGTTATGATCCTCAGAAAGTTTTTTTTTTTTTTTCTATCAACAAGATGTTCTTCATGTAAGAAATACCTCAAAATAAAGATCAAATCCAGGGCATTTCCAGGAGAATATAGCCTTAGGGTAAAGTTTATATCAAAGTTGTGTGGTAAAATTATTTGGTAGTATGTTAGGAAAATATCATAAGTATCCAAGGGAATACTTCTACCTTAAAAGATATTCTATAAAAATAATACTTCTCTCTAAAAGATATTCTATAACAATTTCTAAAATATTAAGTTTTGGTTATACACAAATAAATAAATTTTAAGAAGAAAGTTACCTAAAAATCAAATTGGATATACAGGAATTCCCCAGAACTCATCTTTTAAACAACATAAAATACTATTTTCATCATGTTTCTGGAGATGGACCGTGTGTGTGTTCATTTAATTTCTTTTGTAAATATCCATAATGTTCCTTGTTTTTAAAAAGAGTAAAGGGAAAGCTAATGGACTATAATTCAACTAAATAAATTACAGGAACCCCAGTGAATTCAGCATATGGGTAGATGGGTAGACCTTTATATATGAAGTTCTGATAACTAAAGAGTCAATTTATCAACTTCTACTATCGTCTGACATATATCAGTGTCACATGTGTGTGGAAAATGGAAGAAAGTAGTAGTCACTGTCCCAGAGAAACTCTCAAATCCACCCAAGCACATTATCATGACTTTCTCGATGAGGATCATTCTTGCTCTCAAGGACTGATTTTCCTTATTTTTTAACTGTGCACTCTGAATTGGCTTCTGTTTTTGATAAGTAATGGTTCTTATTTACCGTTAAGTAGCTCTCTAAATCTGCCTTTTGACATATGAAGGGTGAGAGCCCTGGGAATTTTTTTTGCTTTTAACTATATTGTCCTTTTTAGTACAAACTGATGTTACTTTTGCTGATCCAGTTGTCTTAAAGTCTTAGCAGTGGTTCTATGAATTTTATCAGTGTTCTTATCAATAAGACAATGTCACACCTACACATTTAATCAAGATAGACTCCTCTCAAAGGCTATGGGGTCTGACTTATTGAGATCTGGGAACTGAGTGAGATACTGCTGTTGCTTAACACCTGCTATTCTGAAACACCATTTTTAGCAGAGAAAGTATAGAAATTATTCTTCTTAAAATCCTCAAAAGTCATTTTATCTAGCTGAAATGACATGAGATGTCATCTTAATCTGTTTAATGTTAACTAATAATTTTAGAGCAATAACCTTAATCTAAACTTTTCTCTATAGCCAAATCTTACTGGAAGTATTCTGACCTTGAGCTCTACCCAGAGACTGTTTTATAACTTTGAGAAAAGTCATGGCTAGAAAGATGTTCAAGTTACTTTATATTCCTTATAAATTCTATTGTAAAATTGAACAATTAATTCATCTGATTCTATATATTTGGTTCTTATCTAATACAGCCCAAAAATGTTATTTTCTACTTTCCAAGTTTTAACAAATAATAGTAGTTTCCACTATTCCTTAGTACAGGTGTTTCTATCAAGATTCCAAATAACAATTTTTCATTATTGGTTTTTTTTTGTTTTTTTTTGTTGTTTGTTTGTTTCATCATCATTTCTCTCCAGATACTCCTGACCTGCTAATAAGTTCCCGACCAATGCCTCACACTTTAGGTTTTTGTTTGAAAGCACTACATAACTTATCACAAATACTTTTCTGTCCTTTGCTGTGTGACAAACCAGAAAACAGCAACAAAAACCTACAGTGATTTAAAAATATATCATTCTGTGGTTCTATAGCTTCACTTGGCTCAATGTCACTGTTTTCAAATGCAGTGCTAAACATGTGTAACAGAACATGGTGCTGGAGCCAACTGAGTCTTGTCAGGGCTGGATATCCAAGCTGCTTCCGTCCCTTACATTCCTGGTGCCCCTGCTCTTCCATATAGTCTTTCTCTCCTTCTCCCTCCAGTGTGTTATAAGATCACTAGAGTATTCTGGACTTGAGAGTTGTACTTGAATAGGAAAATTTGCATTATCATGGGAAAACAGACCTATGCTATCTGACTTCAGTCTTTATAATCTTTACTATGCACAACCCTAAGTTGCAGTAACTTAAGCAATATAAAATGATTCTTATATATAGAACTTAAACTTGACATAGGATCATTCCTGTCATTACCTTATTGGATAAAGCAATCTCAGGGTCTGTTGTGTCAAAAGGGTACAGAAAGTTCTTCTCTTGATAGCTTGTTTAAGGTAACATTTCAAAAACAGTATGTGAATTGGTAGATGATTTTGTCCCTGTAGTGTATACATCAACCCAGAGACAGGGTAGAGATTTAATATGCACGCAGTCAATAAAAGATTACAACAAACACATATTTTTTAAAAAGGCAAAATATAATAAAATAGGATAAAACTAAAACCAGCAAAAAGTGGACACATATTTAGCAAAAGAAGCTATCTGGCAAGTCAGACAGGACATTTAAGAGTCCTTTAGTCCATTTCTATTTATGAAAATATAAATGAAATTTCTTAGGTACCACTGAAATAAATGAATGGGGTGCAATTAATAGAATGAAAGTAACAAAAGAGAGGATGTTAATCAACCATTATGTTGTTTTATCAGTGAAAGTGTAAGTTGGTACAATCACTGTTGAAATATGTTTGTCAATGCAAACTAAGCTAAGCTATACCTTATGACAAACCAGTTCCTACCAAAGACATGAAAGAATGTTCATAGCAGTTTGTGATAATATGAAACTAGAAATAACCATCAATGATAAAAAAGGATATATAAACACGAGTTTGGCAATGGTTTCAGCAGAGTGAACCCTCTGAGTTTGCTTTCTGTATTCATTTGTATGTTTATATATTTACATTTTGATCACATGGTTTTTGTTGTTCTTTTGTTTTTGTTTTATTGCTTAGGTATCTTTGTTTATTTTTTCACAATACAGGATTTCTCCTCTCAGATGTGGTCACCATAGTTTTCCCCCACCGATGTGCCCACAGTCCAGCTCCACCCTCCACGTGCTCTCCTCCTCCTGATCTCCTCCCCCTGGGATTTCTATTCTCTTCCTCCTCCCCTCAGAGTGTCTTAGATCTATGTCAGCTTTCAAGGTCAGTCTTTCAGTTTGCTTTTGTCTGATCCTTTGGTTTCTGTAACTTCCACGTATAATTGAGACCATCCAGTATTTATCTTTCTCTTTCTGGCTCAATTAATTTAGAATAGTCCCTTCCAGTTACATTAATTTATTTATAACCAAATTATACCTAAATAAAGCCAATGACCCCCCTCGATAATGAACCAACCATTATATCCTCAACTAAGAGTAATGCACAGCAAAAGGGGTATGAAGAACTGTAATTAACTGGTTTGGAGCACTATGCAGCAGAGCAACCTGTGAATGGGAAAGGCACCTCCCTTAAGGGACCTCTGCTGTTGTTCCCTTGAGGGTACAAACTTGTGCCTTTGATACCCAGGACTGTACTAAAGAAGGTACTGAACAGTTGGCACATGTTACAGAGAATGCACCATGGTTATAGATGTAGGGATACACAGTAGGGGTTGTCAATTTGAGTATTTGGCTCCCAATTGAGAACAAGCTGGACTCTGAACCAGTGTGGAAAGTCAGATCTGAACACTTGTGTCTCCTTACAGAGAGGTTATTATTTGTAGCTTGGGACCATGATATGCAAAACTCCTGCCTTATTTCCACCTGGCAAAAACTGAGAGAGCAACTACATACTGTCATTAGCCACAGTTTTAAGCACCAAGTCTTTTGAAAGGACAAGTTCCCAGGAAAAAATTCGATATGTATGTATAAAAGGCAAAGAGACAAACTTGCAACTTTGCCCCAACTATAATTTCCATCAGTACTGTATTTGTTGCTCAGCCACAACTTCGAGGTGGAGATGTTTTGGGTGAGGAGTTGGCCTATGGGAGTGCTCAATGTGGAACCACACTACACGACTTGGGGTACCCACAGCAATATCATGGGGGGAAGCTTGAATCCTTGTTAAACAGTGGAAGCAAAGTTTCAATTCCCCACTGCCAGTACTTATCCATTGCCTGTTCCTGGCACCATTGCTTTAGCCATCTCAATAAGTGCGGAAACATCAGCGTGCGAAAAAATAGACAACTAAATATTGTGGGTAAAAAACCCTAAGATTATTCCTAATTACATTTTTTGTGGGTTGTAATATCACTTTATCAAGAAAAGAAAAAAATGAAACCTTCTATAAATACTAAAAAAAATAAAATGAAGGGGTACATGCTAGAGATGCGGGGGGGGGGTGAGAAGACTTACCAGAGACATACTGGGGAGCAGAACAGGCGGATTGACTGAAACACACTGCTGAGGGGAGCAGTGGGTGAGGCAGGAGAATTCTGCCTCATGTGGGTCCCCTCCCTGGCCAGGGATTGAACTCTCACTGCAGTGGCTGCAGAAGCCCTACAGTGCAGCATTCAACCCCTTGTGCCACCAGTGAGACCTATACCACAAATGTTTTAATGAAAAAAACAAACAAAAAAAAGAGAGAATTCTTGACCCAGCAAAACTGCAGAATCTGTCTACTGAGTGGTTTAAAGTAACAGTTACAGTCTTACCTGTGAAGTTAAAAAAAATATAATAATGGAATGGATGACCAAAAGACTACCGTGAAGTCAGAAAAATATGAGACTGCTACAAATCAAGTTAATGGATTTAAAAATACTATAACCTAAATTTAAAAATACAATAGAAAGTCATTACTTGCAATAGACAAATGCAAGAAATGGAGAGAATCAACTAGCCTGAAAGCACAATGGTAGTGAGGACATAAATGGAATAACAAAAGAAGAAAGGAAAACTGTAAAAGTTCTTTTGGATTATTTAAATAATCCAAGATTTAGAAAACTAGATTCTATAGAATTACATATAGAAATATATATATTAGATATATATATATATCAATATAGAATATAGAAAAAAATCTTTATCATTGGGGTCCCAGGAGGAAAAGAGTAAAGTAATGAAAAAATTATATTAAAAAATGAACCAGATATATTGATTCAAGAGAACTAAGTATTTCAAATAATATAAAACCAGATTTATATACTCCAAGACATGTTAAGTTTCAGCTGATGAAAGTTAATGATAAGGGAAGAAAAATAAAAGCATAGATAGTAAGTAAAATGACATAAAGAAGTACCCATTAGATTATGTGTACACTTCTTAATGTAGTCTTTAAAGGCAAGAAGGCAATTGTAGGGAAATATTTAAAGAACTCAAAGGAAAATATTTCTAACCCAGATACTTTATCCTGCCAGACTACCATTCAAAACAGAAGGAAGTATAAGGATTTGCACTTAAAAATGCTATTAAAATATCAACACCAAGCCAGATTTGAAAAAAGTACTAATGGAACAATTATAAGACAGCAACCAAATAAAAGCAAAAGTCATACAATGTGGAGAAGAAAGAGTAAAAATGTGTCTGTAAGAACTAGTTTAAGACCATAAGTTCCAACTGGCCACTATTATGTAATAGTTCATTATAGGCAGAACTTAGCAGAAGCTTCAAACAAAAATCAATAGAAACAACATAAAAGACATTGGCAGTGGAGCTTAAAGAAAAAAAGGTAACAAAAATAATAGAATGGAAGACATATTAAAATTAAAAAAGCAACAACCAAATACCGTAACAAAATGGCAATAAGCTAAATAAGCACTTTCTCAATAATCACTTTAAATTTAAATGGCTTTAATTAACCAGTTAAAAGGTATAGAGTAGCTGAATAGATTCAAAACAAGTCTAAACTTCTGTTTTTTAAAAGAAACTCATCCTACCAACAAAGACAAGACCAAAACTAGAACAATTCCAAAAGGAAATGGCAGACAAAAACATTCAGCGTCTTAATTTTAAGATATTGATTTTTTGCTGTGCAGAAACTTTTTTTCTGTAGTTCCATTTGTTCATTTTGTTTCCTTTGATTTTGAAGTCCAGTGCCCAAAGTTTCTGAAGCCAATGTCAAAGAGTGTTTGGTCTTTTTTCTTATATTTTTTTATTTTCATGTATTACATCCAAGACTTTAAGTATGGTATGAAATAGTGTACTAGTTTCTTTTTTTTTTTGGCATATGGGTGTTCAGTTTGTTGAAGTGTTCCTTTTTTTTTCTTTTATATGCTCTTTACTGCTTTGTCATAGGTTAACTCCATATAAGAGTGTTTTTGTTTTTTGTTTATTCTGGACTATCAACTCTATTCCATTAGTCTGGGTGTCTATTTTCATTCATATACCAAAATGTTTTGATTAACTTACTGGAGTATAGTTTGAAGTCTGGAGGGGGAAGGATTGTTTTGGGGTCTTTGTGGTTCTGTACAATTTCTGTAATGTCTCTTGTTTTACTTAAAGAATGTCACTGAAGCTTTCATAAGGGTTGCACTGATATTCTGTATTACTTTGGGTAATTTTAAAAAAGTTAGTTCTTCCAATCCATCAACAGGGCATAACTTTTCACTTTTTGTGTCATTCATTTCCTAGTTATGTAACTTTTTGATGTGATAGTGGATTAAATAGTTATTTTTCTTTCTCTTTTAGTTCCTTATTCGCACATAGGAATTCAAATAATTTTTATACTGGTTTTGCAACCTATCACCTCACTGTACTGATTTATTATTGAATGGGAGAAGATATTTTAAAATAATGCATCTAACAAGTGACAAATTGACAACCTCTGCAAAAAATTCATACACTCTACAATAAGAAATAAACCCACACAAGTATATGGATAGTGTCTATTTGACAGAGGAGCCAAGAACATACACTGGAGCAAGGATAGCATCTTCAATAAGCGGTGTTGAGAAAACTAGACAGTTGTATGCAAAATAATGAAACTCTACCAGTATTTCACACCATACAAAAAACCTGAAACCATAAAATACATAGAAGAAAACATAGCCAAAACATTTCATGACATAAGGTTTAAATGACTTAGGGATTCATGTCCAGTGGTAAGGAAAACAAAAGTGAACATAATCAGCTGGGATTACATCAAGCTAAAAAGGTTCTGCACAACCAAAGTAACCATAACTAAAAAACAAACAAAAAATAACCCTATGGAATGGGAGAAATATTTGCACAGCACACTATACATTGACAAAATGCTTTTTAATATGCAAAATATAAAGATATCATAAAAATCTAGAAAAACAAAAACAAATAACCCTAACCCTAAAATGGGCAGAGTAACATAACAGACACTTCTCCAAAGAAGACATTCAGACTGCAAACATGCACATGAAAATGTATTCAATATTACACATTATTAGAGAAATGCAAATCAAGATCATAATGATATCTAACTTACCCCTGTAAGAATGACCAGTACTGAAAACACTAGAAACAAGAATTGCTGATGAAGGTGTGAAGAAAATGGAGTCCTCTTACACTGTTGGTAAGAATGCAACTGGTTCAGCCCGATGGAAACAGTATGAAGGTGTCTCAAAACATAAATAATCGATTTGCCATTTTGAACCAATAATTTCATTCCTAGGCATGTACCTGCAAAATTCAAAACCACTAATTTGTGGTTCATGTGCTACCATGTTCATTGCTGCCCAATTTACTATAGCTAAATTATGGAAATAACCTAAGTGCTCCAAAAGAGATGAGTGGTTCAAGATGTGGTATATCTCCACAATGGACTATTACTAAGTGGTCAAAATAGATAAACTCATGTCATTTGGGTCAACATGGGTAGAGTTAGAGGGGATAATACTAAATGTCACTAAAATGTGGAACATAAATTCCTAAGTGCCTACTGGTAGAGGATTATTTTAAAAATATGTAGTGTGTCCACATAATGGCATACTATTTAGCCATAAGGAAAGACAAAATGTTACCATTTTGAGCACAATGGGAACATATGGGAGTTGAGTATAGTAAGCAAGTCAAAATGACAAAGACAAATATTGGACATCCATATAACAAACAATTTAACAAAACAAAATGTTTTGTACAGATACTGATTAAGAAAATGAGTTTTTCTGAGATTGCCTTATGACAGGTTATTTTTATTGAAATAGAACTCACATATCTTGAAACTTGCTATTTTGAAAGTAGACAGTAGGATTACACACAGTTTCTGTACATAAATACTATTTTTTAAAAAAAGGTTTATTAATGTATGCATACAAGAACTGAGGTACAGGCCAGAGGTGTGGGGAGTGAGCAGATTCACCAGAGTCAGAGTGGGGAGCAAAACAGGTGTATAGATTGGAATACACTGCTGAACGGAGCAGTGGGTAAGACAGGAGAGGTCTGCTGCACCATATGGGTCACCTCCCTGGTCAGGAATCAAACTCGAGCTGCAGTGGCCACGGATAGCTTCATAGTGCTGAGACTTAACCCCCTGCACCACCAGGGAGGCCCTATAAGTATTATTTACAAAGAACAAGTGAATGAGCAGTACACAACAATACTCTTTCAGGATGAGGCACTATTTTTTTAAACTAAATGGAATGAAGCTACCATATTTAAAATATTATGTTGTGAATCAAGGACAATTTTTTCTTCTTTCTTAAACATTTGCCTTAATTCACAATTAAGCAATATGCAAGTATTATTGCTGACATTCCATTTGGCTTATACATGATCTCCATAGATATTAACAGATTAGTATTAATCTGCATTTTGCTATTCCAGAGTGTGGATGGAAAGATTATTGTATGCCTCGTAATTTATAAACAATAATCAAAATATTTTAGTTAGTATGCCATATTTTAAATCAAATTTAGTGACATAAAGTACTTAAGGAAGTGTGTCCTCTTAAAATAATTAGAAATGTCTGTAGCAAAATCTAATGTTACTTGTGAATGAAAATAAATGATTTTTAAAAGGAAGATGATATATTCAGGAAAACTGGTAATTGACACACTATTCACCAGTGTATTTTGATGATTTATGAAGTAAAATATACCTGATATTAAATAATTTATCAACATAAGGGATATAAAAAAGGTGTATAAATAGCAGGAAGAACTGAAATCCATAGCAAAGATTTCGATGATATAAGAGTACTAAATAGACACTAGGATGATAAGTTCAAACATAGCTCAAAGTATTTATGTGAAATCCATGGATTCAGCTAGAGGATTAGGGTCAAGCAGACATCCTATAAAAGACTTAGGTTGCAAGTGAAGAAGTCTCATTGGGCTGAATGCCTAGTTGATGCCTTTACTCAAGTATCATTTGTTTGGTTTAAGTAGATTCACATGAAATATACAGCTATTTTATATTTTTCCAAAATATTAAAGTGAGATGTTTAAAATTTTTAATTACTGTGAATTGGTAAGTTGACATGTTATTTGTAAAATATATATCCTGTTTTTTTTTTTTTTTAGTTAATATTGGTTTGCAACAGTATGTATAATTTTGATGTATAGGAGCACACATGCAGATGTATGTTAGCACACCACATCCAACACCATGGCACACGTAGCTCTCCATCATAAACCAATGAGCCTACTTCCCCCTTTGCTCTTCATTGTCTACCTCCCTCTCTAGTAGGCTCTATTTTATAGTCAGTTTTCCAGAGTTTATGATTGGTTTATTTTGTTTCCCTACATTCCATATATAAGTGAAACCACCCAGTATTTGTCTTTCTTCTCTGACTTACTTAAATTAGTGTATACAGTTCAGTTTCCATTTGTGTTGTCTGATTTTATAGTTGAGTAGTATTGCATTGAGTATATATACCATTTTCCTAATCTAACAAAATAAATTGTAAGATGTACATATAGAAGTAGAAAAACCTTACTTAATGCATTTTGATAAAAGCATTTTTTGTAAAGATTTATTCATTTATGCATACAAGATCTGGGGTACAGGCCAGAGATGTGGGGGTAAGAGGAGACAGATTGGGGAGCAGAACAAGCCAACTGACTAAAATACACAGCTGAAAATGGCCAACAAGCATATGAAAAATGCTAAACTTCTCTTGTCATCAGAGAAATGCAAATCAAAACCACTATGAGATACCACCTCACACCAGTGAGAATGGCACATATCAAAAAAAGTA
>JAGFMF010011827.1:9937595-9983036 GCA_019455555.1 Galemys pyrenaicus
CTGGTCCAACCATTATGGAAAGCAGTATGGCGGTTCCTCAATCTACTAAGAATGGAACTTCCATAGGATCCAGCAATCCCACTCCTAGGAATATAGCCAGAAGACACAAATACACTGATTCAAAAGAATACCTGCACCCCTATGTTTATAGCAGCACTCTTTACAATAGGTAAGACCTGGAAACAAATTAAATGCCCAAAAACAGATGAGTGGATCAGGAAGCTGTGTTACATATACACAATGGAATACTCTTCAGCAATCAAAAATGAAAAAACTAGATTCATTCATAGGAACATGGATGGAACTGGAAGGGATTATGCTCAGCGAAATAAGTCAGAATGCAAAAGAAAAATACCAGATGGTTCCTCCCCTAGGAGGAATATAAGGGAACTAAATAAGGATCAAGGAAAGGAATAAGAGCAATAATAATAATAATAATAACAACAATAAAGACACAAAAACCAAAATGAAAAGACAAGGACAAATTGGGGACACGTGGTGGGGAGGGAAGAGGGGGAGGGTTGAGGGCAGATAGGAGCACAGGGGACTGAGGTGATAGTGCACTGGTGATATGGTGATGGGGAATACATGGGGATTACAATTGATGTCAAATATATATAAATAAAATGTTAATAATTAAAAAAATAAAACACACTGCTGAGGGGAGCAGTGGGTGAGACAGGAGAGGTCTGCTGCACCTGTGGGTCAGCTCCTGATGTAGAACTCATGCTGCAGTGGCTGGTGATACTTGATATGATGAGACTTTAACCCCTCGCCACCAGGTAGATCCATAAGAGCTTGAAATTTTTTAATAAATATGGCAACTTCAAGGTATCATATTACAAAAAATATTTTCAACAAAGCGTTTTGTTTTAAAAACTCAAAACAAATGAAACAGTTACATGTTTGTAGTTATATATGAAAATATGTACTTTTAAATATAACATAAATCATAAATATTTACATATAATAAAGTATTTACAGTGAACTAACAGTAGTCAGCAGTTTTGGCATGAATTTTAATTCTTAGATTAGAGGACAAGTAATATACCTGTGGTCATGTATCTTATATTCTTAGCATTTTCAATTAAGTCAGTAAAAATAATTTTATATATGCGCTAAATATACTAGGAAGTTATTTATTAAAGATTATGACTAGTTTTTTCCTGAGCTCTTAAAATCAATAAAATAATACTGTTAATGCCTCACATTTGGCAAAGACCTTCCAAATACATTATTTGCGTGTGTGCTGTTTTCAGGATTGGTCTTTAAGTGCACATAAGATTTTAAAAGCTGATGTAAATTATTCAGCAAATATGTGACTAGCATTGCTCATCTATTTTTCTGTAATTTATGGAAGTGTGTAAAATTATTACACAACCCTTAATTATTCAAGTGGCTACCACACGGAAGCCTTGGTATACTGCTGCGCTCCTTACTGGCAAAATCCTTTTAGTGCATTGTGACGCCTTAAGTAGGGCAAGCCCGAGAGTCTCTTCAAGTATATAGTAAGTATAGAGTTTTATGCTGGGGAGATATACTTACATTAAGTTTTGAAAAGCAAAATATATTCAATATATTACTCAAATAAACCAAGTTATTTTTGCTTAAATAAAGGTTAATGCTGTAGCTAGTTCACCTAATAGAAAGATGGTGATAATCAGTGTGTCAGTATATGAATGGATTCAATGCTGTTGTTCTGTAAAAGGGAAAATTAAAAAAGAAAGCAAATAGATTTTATATCATTTTAAAATTAGTCATATAAGCCATTTAAAATATTTTAGCCTACAACTACTTATTTGCACAAAGTGCCTTCCATTTTATTAAATCATGAATGAACAACAGGTATCATTAATTCGATGAGCTTTAATTTGCTGGGCAAAGGTTGTATTGGCCCTCACAAGACTTATTCATTTTGACTAAAATGACTACTTTTGTTGGTAAAGCAGTGGTTAATTACTAAAGTAAAATGACTAAACTGGACCCACTCTGTTAATACATTGTCACTCGTAGTGAAATAAATTTAAAGGTAATTTAAATTAGTTTGAAGGAAGGCACATCTCAACTTCAACAGAAAGAGGGGAAATTTATAAGATTTGTCATATAAAAAAACATGTTTTATAAAAAGGGTAAGTTGAAGTGGCTCAGTTTTATGTAATATTCTTACCCTAATCTTCAGTGGGAGAAAATATCCGTATTACAAGTATAAGAACACTGGTGTCATGTTGTATGAATTGTTTATGTTGCAGAAAGTATTTTTTACCTAATATTAAAAAAATACATTATGAAAATGAATGATGCAAATAGCAAGAATTTTAAAAATGACTAAATAATTCATGGAATGTTCCAGATGCTATCTCACATATTCCTCTCTTGAGGTCCAGTTATACAGTTGCTATGACCCTCATAGCATGACTGACATCCCTCATATATTTCAGCTAGCAATATCAAAATGTGATTGGAGACCATACTTTTCATCTTTAAAGATTGGGGTATTTTTTTTCTTTACATCTTATAAACCCAAAGATAGAACATAAAATGAACAAAACTAACAGTGAACAGGCCAAGTTATGAAGACGTTTTCTCAACGTTGAGGATCTTCCCCATAAACTCTATTTATAATGCAATGAAAGCAGTGAGACTAATGGTTTGTATTGTTAAAATCTTGTACAAGATGGTCTTTTGGGTTCATGTTCCCATTAAGATTATGAAAATGTGTCTGCCCTGTTCAAACAGGCTTTTTTCTAAAATCTATATATGATCCAGTTAGTCTTTAAAGTCAAATAAATACCTGCTTTTTTTTTTTTTAACTCTCTGAGGCAAGAAATCCACACATATTTCTCTTTGTGCCAGTCATTTTATTCTGTTTATAAAAAAGAAATGAAGATCCAACTTATTCAGAATCCATCTGCCAGCGTGTTTTCCTGTCACAGTGCCTGATTCTTGCAAATGTTCAAGAGTGTTGACTTGTTAAAAGCAAATTGTCAATATATTTATCCACTTGCTTGCTTGCTCCAACCCATTACCCTATGCCACTGTGCTCTTTACAGGAAATGTGCAGCTTTCTGTGTTTAATGATTATTGCTGCCTGTTTTTCTATGTATGTCTGTGGGCAAGTTTAGAGACTATGAAATGAAATGTTTGACAAGTTCTGAGTCAAAAGTGCAATGTTAATTGAGGCTAAGTCATCTTTGACAGAATCATAGGTATGAAAAGGCTGGTATGATCAGAGCTATTTTTAAGCAAATCTTCTTAATGTTTTTTGACAGTTAAAATATTTATTAATGTGCATATGGTTTTTTTTTTACTTTTTAAGTCATTTTGCAGAGAATTGCACTAAACAAGGGATATGAGAAACTCAAGAAAAATACCTAATTACCATAAATGTTCTATATTTCTATAAAGTTTTATTTCTGTTGATATCTTACAAATAAATATAGGACAGAAGGTTTATTTTTGTTCTATATATTAATGAGTAAACTGGGTTTCTCCAGAAATGACTGGCATTGATATATAAATATGTATGAATATTCTATGTATACTTGCATATGTAATATATTCATTTAACACATTTGCCCATTTGTTAGATGTGAGGTATATCTTGGAAGAGACATATGACAGACTTCAACAGATTTAAAATTATGTGTGTGTATGTGTGTGTGTGATAGAATTGCCACAATAAAGGTAAATGTATACCATTTAACTTATGTATTGAAGTCCTAGTATTTATAGCAGACAGACCAATACACAGTCATATACCAAATTCAACAGAGAGGTAGTTTAGAATAGAATGAAACATTATTTTCTAAGTACTGGGGTATATGAAAGGGAAATCTTTATTATTGTTTGAAAGATGGTAATATTTTTTTAACTGTAAAAACTTGCTCATGGGGGCATCCCTGGCAGCACAAGGGGTTAAGACACAGAACTATGAAGCTGTCCACAACCACTGCAGCACAAGTACAATCCCAAGCCAGGGAGTTGACCCACATGGCACAGCAGACCTCTTCTGTCTTGCCTGTTGCTCCCCTCAGCAGTGTATTTCAGTAGATCTGCCTCTTCTGTTTCCCACTCTGTCTCTGGTGAATCCTCTCACTACCCATACATCTGGTCTATAGCCCGATTCTTGTATGCATGCATAAATACATTTTAAAGAAGGAAAACAAAAAAAACCTGCTCATGATTGATTTTAATCAAAAGAATGGCAACAGGGGCCTCCCTGGTGGTGTAGCGAGTTGAGCACAGCACTGTGAAGCATCTGCAGCACAGCAGTGCGAGTTAGATCCCTGGCCAGGAGGGGACAACTCTTGCCTCACCTGCTGCTCCACTCAGCAGTGTACTTCAGTCAATCAGCTCTTCTGTTTCCCAAGCTGTCTCTAGTATATCTTCTCACCTCCTGTGATACTGGCCTATACCCCAGCTCTTGTATGCAAGAGCTACAAGTAAATAACTCTTTTTTTAAAAAAGAAAAAAATGACAACAAAAATCAACATTGCATTGTGTGCTTTAGGACATGGTATCTGCCTCAGAGAACAGCTTATTTATTAAAATAGTTGTGTTTGTATTAAAATGTTGAAGTCTCTATTTTAGCAACTGGTAAATTAAGCATATTAAATCCTTGGCCTTTATGTTGGTATCAAAAGAAACGTAAATATGTTTGTCACTAAGTTGGATAAACGGAAATATGAATGAAATAAGATATTTGCTACTTTTAAGTGCTAGAGAGGGTTTATGTTAAAGTGGAACTTTTTTGAGCAGAAGAATGGGGAAATAGAGGAAAGTAAATTAATAATTTTAGAAAATAATGGAAAGGACATGTATTGACTTGTGGATAAAGGTACAGGGAATTAAGGAGGAAAGGTAAAAATCGGTTAGATTAATCCTATTCTTTTTTTCAAATTGTGTTCTCAATAACCCTCCAAAACTCACCTCTTTATTTCAACAACAAAGATAGTGAGTTCTTATTTTTTTTTAATACAACACACAAATGTTTAAAGTTACATCATTTTTTATGGAGGTAATGCTGGTTTACAATACTGTTAATGCATTAGCGGCAAGGCAGACACTTCCTTGGATATGTTACTACATCACAGCCATCACCAAAACACCAATAATCCTCCACCTTAGGGGCCTCCCTGGTGGCACAGTGGGTTAAGCAACACGCTATGAAGCAAACCGCAGCCACTGCAGCACGAGTTCGATCCCTGCTGCCGGCCAGGTGGGGGACCCACATGGCACAGCAGACCTCTCCTGTTGTGCCCGCTGCTCCCCTCAGCAGTGTACTTCCGTTGATCTGCCTGTTCTGCTCCCCGCTCTCTGTGGTGAATCCTCTCACCCACCCCCACACCTCTGGCCTGTACCCCAGTGCTTGTATGCATAAATAAATATCTTTAAAAAAAAAAATCCTCCACCTTAGTCCATTGGGCCTCTCTCCCCCTTTCCTCACCCACTAACTCTAGCCTTTGTAAGCCTTAATTCTATAGTCAAATTTCTAGCATTGGTTTTGGTTTAGTTTGTTTCTTTGCTTTGTTTTTTATATTTTTAATTGAGGAAACATCGGTTTACAATGTTGCTTCTGATTAGAGATATAGGATCTCCCCTATCAGGTGTTGTTACCACCCATACCCCCAACCGAAACATCCACAGTCCTCCACAGTCCACAGAGATGCTATTGCACTATCTCCCCACTTTGTTCTTGCCCCTCTTTCTCCCCTCTGGAGCCTAGCTCTATATATTTCTAGGGTTGTTATTGGTTTGGCTTTTTCTGACCCTTTGTTTTGCTTGTAAGACATGCAAACAAATGTTCTTGGCACCTGGAATCACATGCCAAAATAAGATTCATGTTTTAGAAATTACCTTAGCCTCTATAGCTTTCAGAACATAGATTGATTTTAAAAGCAAGTTAAGAAACAAACTACACCACACTAAACAAAGTGGTAACTGCAGAAATGATGAAATGTTGTGATGGTTTCGCTAATCAGAACTTACAGAGGGGCAGCATCTAATCTCAGTGTCTTATGATTTCAACAGTTCTAAATTGAATAATTCACAAACTATAAAGTTACCCAATAATTTATGCCTTACTTCTCCCATAAGTAGACTGTATATCTGGCTGTAATACAAGAAGCCAATATAGATGTCCATATTAGATTACTGATAGCCTTGTCTTGTTTACAGATGAAACATTTATCAAATTCTGCCTTTAGGTCCATAGAGTGACTCATATTAGTCTGACTAACTGCCGACACACTTCTTAAAAAGGTAAATATGCCCTTTAAAAGTCAAGGGAAAAGTGAGCTAAAAAACAAGTAATTGCAAGTAAACTTGCATGAAACCATTGTCTATCAGAATACAGATGTCCCTTGTTGCCTGTGTAAGTGATTTCCACATTTTTTTATTAAAGGAAATTTAAACAAATATGTAATAAGTTTTAAATTTTGACAAAAATTTACAAAACTGTAGCAGTAAATGAAATTTTTAATGACTATTATAGATAAAAAGAAAACACCCTACAAACAATGTTATGTTTCCATTTGTTCTGATAAAATGATAGCACAATTCAAAGAAGCTTGAAATGAAAGTTGGCAGGTTTAGTCTTTTTATTGTTATTACTAATATGTAATGTGTCCAGTTTTATTTTACACTTACCTTGTTTTGATTTTAATACAAATTTTCCCATATATCATAGCTTAGCCTCAAAAGTTTAAGGTTTCTTCCAAAAATGAGGAGTCAAGGACGGACTGGGGACACCTGGTGGGGAGGGGAGGAGGAGGGTTGAGGGAGGATGGGAACACGAGGGACTGAGGTGATGGTGCACTGGTGAGATGGTGATGGGGAATACATGGGGATTACAATTAATGGCAAGTATATGTAAATTTTTAAATATTTTAATAAAAAAAATAATAAACCTAAAAAAAAAAGTTTAAGGTTTCTTAATTTTGACAAGAAAATACTACAAATTGCCAAAGCTTAATTTTTATACCTATTTATATAACTATATAAATTTTATATAATGCATTTTAAAATTTGATTTTTTTTGTTGTAATATATTCAATGTCTGTAATTGTCAAACAGAGGGACAGAGAAATTCTGAGAATATTTGTGTTATCCACAGATGTTATAAGGGTCCATGTTTTAAAGCCTTAAAAAATTTGAAAAAAGTATGAGATTTTTAATAAGACTAAACACATTAATCTCCCAGCCTGTTCAAATTTTTCTTGAGTTCTATTTCCTATATAAAGAAAATGCTTGTGTTCAAGCAGCAGGTACAATCTAGTTTGCATTACTCTTATTGTCTAACATGATTGTATCTCTTTTCTAGTCTATGATTATAATGAGTAAGATACATTATTTTGGATAGTAGAGGTTTGCTAATTATGCTTATTAAAATGCTTATATAAAGATATAACTTTTCTTATAAAATAAGATAGAAATTAATTACTTTTAAAAAACTAATATGTCCTATCAGAATAGCAAAATTCAAAAGACTGATGATTCTGTGGCCAAAGCTGTAGCATGTCAAATCCTAGAGAGGCTAAACAATATGTATGAACATTACAAGTGCATTTTACACATTAAACCAGCAACAACATTTCTAGTAAATTTAGCTGTATTGGAAAAATGCAGAATGGTATATGTATGAGACTATGCACTGAAAATTTTTATAATGGCAAAATACTAGAAACTAAATGTCTATGAATAACAGGTTAAATAAGGTTTGGTGTCTCTACGTAAGGGAAGTTAATCAACAGAAAAAAGGAATGAGGAACACTTATATGTTACCATGGAGAAGATCACAAGAATATTTATTAAAACAAAAATATGGAAAAATATATGTATTTAATTACTATTTTTTTAAGATTTTATTCATTTATGCATACAAGAGCTGGGGTAGAGGCCAGAGTCCAGGGAGGTGAGAGGATTCACCAGAGACAGAGCCAGGAACAGAAAAGGTAGACTGACTGAAGCACACTGCTGAGGGGAGCAGCGGGCAAAGCAGGAGAGGTCTGCTATGCTATGTGGAACCCTTCCCTGGCCGGCGGCAGGGATCAAACTAGTGCTTCAGTGACTGTGGTTTGCTTCATAGTGCATTGCTTAACCCACTGTGCCACCAGGGAGGCCCTTAATTACTATTTTTATATTATCTCTTTTATGCTACCATAAAATTGAGAGGGAATATTATGCACATTTGTATACACTTTCAGTGATAAACAGTGAAAAACGAAAATATAATAAAAAAAAAACTATTATATGACTTAGAGACATGAAATCAAGATAGAATTTTGAAATTCTAAAATTTATCCACTAATCTCTTTTGGGGTACTTAGATTCTTCCACAAAATAGCTATAGTAAATGGTGCTGCAGTAAGCATGGGAGTGCATGCTTCCTTTCATATTAATGTTTTTGAAATTTTGGGGTACGTGCTTAGTAGTGGAATTACAGGGTTAAGTAGCAAACTATTATTATTTTTTTATGTTTTGATACTGCTTTAATAAGGGCTGGGACAGTTTGCATTCTCACCAGCAGAATAGGAGGGTTCCCTTTTATTCACATCCTTGCCAGCACTTATTTCTGGTCTTTTTGATATGGGTCATTCTCACAGGTGTGACATTGCATCTCATTGTGATCTTAATTTGTATTAGTAATTTGTATTTAATAATAATAAGCTATGTAATAATACAGACAATGAAATACTACTCAGCAGTCAAAATGTTAAACTCATACTATTTGCAACAACATGGATGGAGCTTGAAAGGATAATGATAAGTGAAATAAGTCAGAAGGAGAAAGATAAATAGCATATTGTGTCACTAATATGTGAAATGTAAAGTAGCAAAATCAATTGCCAGAAAAACGACAAGCTGAAAAACTAACAGACGATAGCTGGGTACAGAACTGACAGAACCATGGGAGAAAGGTGGGGGTGGGAAAAGAACAGGGAGGGAGGCATAATTGTCTGTGGTGGTAAAGAATAGGTGAATTAGTCATGGATGCACTATGTTGGTAAAACCTGATGGAGATACCCATATGTTATTAAAAAGGATGGGGGCAACAGGAGAGGCTGACACAGAGGGCAGTGACTTTTAACAATTTTGGAACAGAAGGAACAAAACAACTCCCAGAAAAACAGAAGTGTTGCTAAAATGTTGCTGAGCTACCTACCACCAAGAGTAAGATGCTACAGTTATAGGACAATGAGAGAACAGAAAACAACCACTATGAGTCTTCCTGACCACCTCCTAGTGCCTAACCAATAGTCTGGCACGTTGGACAACAGGAAGCCTGACAGTCTATAGAATTAGACAGAGCTGGAGTAAAATGGGCATACTCCTCTTTTACCCCTTCCTGCTATCAGAAGTTCCTTCCTCTAGCTTCAATAAATCCACACTTGAATGGAGCTTGAAGGGATTATACTCAGTGAAATAAATCAGAAAAATACCAGATGGTCTTACAGGAGGAATATAGAGGATCAATGCAAAAAAAAAAAAAAAAAACCAAAAAATTAACATTGACAACAACAACAAAACAAAACAAAAATAAACCGATAGCTACAAATTAGAGACATTCCGGAGGGAAGTGGGAGGGACTGGGATCAAGGTAGGGACAGGAAGAGCACAGGGACTATGGTGACAGTGCAGGGGTGAATTGGTGGTAGAAATTCTATGGGGACTACACCTAGAAAAGAGAGCAAACATTGTAAGAAAAAAAATAAAAATATACTAAAATTTTAAAATAATAATAAAAAATAAAATAAATCCACACTTGCTTGGTCTCACATTTGGTATGGCAGCTGTCATTCCTCAAACTGCATATATACCCAGACTCACGAGCATCCATTCTCCTAAAATTATCTCAGCTAAAAATAAATTCATTAATTAAAAAAAATCTAAAATTTAAAAAATTTAAAATGCACTTGTTTTGAAATGTGCTTTTGTTATCATATATTATGTAATTATAACAGAAAATTAAATTTATAAAGCAATAGCTAAAACAAAAAAAATTAAAGAAAACAAGTTAACCAACTCGTAGCTCACTGACAAGTTTGCAACATAAAATGGAACTATTCTAAGCAGCTTTAAACACAGATATTTGTTTATATCTTCTTATTACAATACACCCCAGATATATGATAAAGTACAACAGTAGTGGCAGCAAAGAAGGAAACATAAACTGATTTCAGTGATCATATTGTTGGTGGTCTGCTTTCTTCCTTGTAAATTAAGATAGGTTTTGTGATAGAACCTTATTTTTGGTTTAATGTATTCTATCACCAGTGGAGTTACCACACTTTTGTTTTAAAATAAAATTAGACAAAAAGGTCTAATGAAGTTCGTGTTCACAGCTGATGAAAAGTAAATGCAGCAGGATTCTGAAATGCAAAGAATATGTATTAGTGTGGTCATCAGATGTACAAAGTTATTTGTCTGATTCAGCCATTACTAAGACCTTAACCTTCATACTAACAGTTCCTAAAGTCTCTTTGTATTCATTTTAATGTAGTGATAAGATTAATCTTCCTCCTTCATAGCTTCCTCTAGTAATTATGAAAATAAAATTAGAAAATATTTGAAGGCAGTTTCATTTATAGCAAAGGTCAGGCATTTTTATTAATGGTAACAAAGCAAAATATGCTTAAACAAAAACAAATATTTATATCTGTGTATATGGGTTACTTTGAGCAATTAAATTAACCATTTTCAGATGTGGAAGCAGAAAATAGCATTTTCTCTGGAAATACTTTTTTTGGAGTTGAATCACAAAATTTAAATTCTTATATTAAGAATACTAAGTAGTATTATAGAAACTATTACCAATAGAATAGTAAATTTAGCCTCAAAATCCTTCTGAATAACCAGGGGTTCCTTTCTACACATTTAAATTTTGACATAAAGCACGTTCCAACCCCTTCCTTCCTGTTATCTGAAAGTAAAACTTTCCTATTTGGTAGATTATTTTTTTACATTTGAGAATGCTATTCCCATTAATTTACATTGAAAAAAAATTGTTGAGCATTCCAAAAGCCACACATTATCTTTAAATCATACCAAATAGGAACAAATAAGAATATTCTATGTTCATATAGTAGGAGAATTCTGTAAACAGTCTTTTTGAGGACCAGTCTTTGAATCAGTCTCTTTCCTCAATGAAGTCTTTGTAGTATTACCACTGAAATGCTTTATTAGTAATGGTTCAGATGCTATAATGGTTTGTTTCAATGCAGATATAAATGCTTACATGTGTCTCTTGTTGTGTTACATGTGATTACCATTTCTAAATTGTATCTTCTAAATGCTATTTTGTGTGTGTGTGTGTGTTTCCTATTTGGTAGAGTTTTCAACAGCCGACTGTTTTGAAATATTTTGGTGTATTTGGGATCTTTAAAGAAGGCATATGTATTTCTGCACAAATTACCTCTCCATTGATTTCCATTTAAGTATTACAGTTCCTATATTGGCTGATTCTGACCATGGTGAAATACTGACAGGGGTTTCATTTACAATTTATTCTTATTCCAAGTGATTCTAATAAGGCAACTGAAGATTTAAATCCCTAACCAGAGTATTGATTTTGAACCCCATGAAAGCATACAATTTTGTTCTAGTCCGTTAAGAATTTTTATTCTTTGTATAACAATGATCTAACAGAATCTTTACCGATAAATAAGAGATAAAATCATTTGCTTTCCATGTGAACTCAAACTATTTTTCATATAATAATCTTTTCTCAGAAATTGATCAATGTCTTCACTATTGTTTTTAAACTGCATTCACAAAAATAACATTTTTATGAAGTTAATTAAGGATATAAAAACAGATATCAAGTACATTGTAAATTGTTGGTATCCTGTAGTAAGTGACTTGTCAGCACTTGGCCATGTTCTTTTTGTAAACTAAATTTGTCTAAAGTTTACTTTTTTAAAGTTTCATCACATATTTTAACAAAACAAATATACTCAATATTGATAGTTTCATATCAAGTGAAGATTGTGTGTTATAAAGAGTTTATACAAGTGAAGATTATATTTACACATCAATAAAGTGTGTATTTAATTTACAACTATTGGGAATACCTAAAGTATCTGCATAAAATGGCATTCCTTATAATCTTTTCTTCTTTTAACATTAGATGACCTTCCTAGTAGGAACTAATACTTTTATAATTATCATCAGTAAATATATTGCACACATATACAGTGAATCACAAAGCACATCGTTGTTTTTACAATTTATCTCAATTTTCTTAATGTTCACCTTAATTATTCTAATAGAAATCTAATAGAAATCTAATATCCAGCTCTTTATTTTTAGCTGTCAGCAATTTAATAACTATGATTACAATTTGTATGAATTAAAAAGAAAAATAATTAACTTGGTCACTCATAGTGAGCATATATGAATTAGGCCAAAGAATAAATTTTTAACAAAATAAACTTGTACTTAAAAAATAGTTGTGAAAAACTTAACTACATCTAATGTTAATATCTTACATAAGTATGATATATTCTTCAAAACTAAAAAATTAACATTGGTGTAAAACTCATTATTAAATTATTGGCTTTATCTAGTTTTTCCATTACTTACTTTTTGGCTGAGTTTTTTATTTTTTAAAGATTCATTTATTTATGCATGCAAGAGCTGGGGTACAAGCCAGAGAGGATCCACCAGAGACAGAGCGGCAAGCAGATCAGGCAGACTGACTGAAACACACTGCTGAGGGGAGCAGCAGGTGAGGCAGGAGAGGTCTGCCATGTCATATGGGTCACCTTCTCAGCCGGTGGCAGGGATCTAACTCTTGAGCAGTGGCTGAGATTTGCTTTATAGTGCTGTGCTTAACCCATTGTGCCACCAGGGAGGCCCCTTACTTACTTTTTGGGTCTTGTTCTTTTATTTTTTTCCTGTTCCAGGATTCAGTACAGTATACCAGTTTGTATTAAGTAAGTATAAATTCAACATAAATTTTAAGAAAAAGGAATTTAATTTTCTGCCTTAATTTGCTTTAATGTATGCTTGTTATTTTTTCTTTTAATTTTGTTTCTTTATTTAAATTTTTCAATTTTGTATATTAATGTATCTATGAAAATAAAAGTTAAACTATTTGTGCATTTTTCTCCATCTTGTTTAGATTTGTAATTTTATTTACATTCCGAGGGAAATATTTCAGTATTGAAGATGTATGTAAAAACATTACTGCTTATTTCAATTAGAAACTCATTAGAATAAGGTATATGCATGAGTTAGAATAATGAGTTTCTGCAACTCATTAGAATAATCTCTTTTTTATTTAATACACCATACTTTTTACTCAAGTAGGCTAACTGCTTGAGTTAGGAATAAATTCTCTTACAAAAATTTTGACAGTATAAGCTCTTGAAACTGACAGGAAATTCAAAATACTTTATCATGTGGAATAATACATTATTGCTGTAGTATTACATCCTAAAATTTCATTTGACAACTAAGAAATATTGAAATGTTAGGAATAACTACCATATGCCTAACATGGCAGTTTAATGCATTCTCCTAATAGCAATTTCTAGTATCACACAACAAGTATTGCTCTTGAAGATTAAAAAAAAATATATGATGGCTAAAATGTTTTCTCCCACCTACTAACTGTTTAACTTTAGATATGTAATTTGATTCTCTGAGCCTGAGATTTCTTTCTTTTTTTTTAGAAATTTATTTATTTATGTTAGGAGATCTGAGTATAAGCCAGAAGTGAGGGGATAAGAGAATTCACTACAGAAAGAGTAGGGAGAAGATAGGTAGATTGACTGAAATTCATTGTTGAGGGAAGCAACCCATGAGACAGGAGAGGTCTGCTGCACCATGTGGGTCACCTTCCTGGCCAGGGATCAAACTCAGGTCAGGGGTCAAATGGCAATGATGTAATGGCCTGTTGAAGAATCAATAGCTGTCAGCTAAAAGACAGCAATTTATAAAATAGGGTACAGTTCTATATAATTTACATGCTTTGTCCCATGACCAAACATAATGTTCATGTTCAGCAGGAACTTAGTTCCAGATGACACCGAAAGGGTAAAAGAGGAATTCTATTCTCATTATGAAATCTAATGTCCTGTGTGTAATACTTTGTGTTCTTCTTCTTCTCTTGGGATTTTGTTTCAGAGAAATCTTTCCTCCAGGAAACAATGCAATGGTTGCACTGAAGTGAAAATCAACACTGTTAGTTTGATATCCATAGTGATAACAAGTAACAGAAAGGTACAGGAACTACTGAGTAAAAGTTACAAAAGTTGACACTGCAAATAATTTTGTTTTACTTATCAAAGCTAGAGAATGGAATTAAGGTAACAATTCATCTGACTTTGAGATGAGGAAATTTTCCTAGATCCATTTGTGCTCAAGGTAATTATAAGGGTTCTCCTAAATAGAAGAATGAGGCTAAAGAGAATTAATCAAAGAAATATTTGAAGATGCTATATCATTGTTCTGAAGATGGAGGAAAGGGTAATGAGTTGAGAACTTCAGATGGTCTCTCGAAGGAAGGAAATCCTTTGCTAAGCTTCTGCAAGGGAATCAATCCTACTGATGTTTTGCTTTTACTCAGTTAAGAATCACTTTATATTTCTGAGCTCTAAAATTATAAGGAAATGTATCAATATTATTTTAAGTCATTAATTTTTTGATAGTTTTTACAGAAATCATTAAAAATAATACACATAAAATTATTGCTCTTCTGCTAAAAATGATTGATATGAGCAATTTTATGTGATTCAGTCAATATATGACAAGTAATTCTTGAAACTGATTAATAGATTCCCTAGTGATACTTTTGCATCTGTTATGGTTTACCTTTGTGTATTTAATATAACTCTCAATTTTTTATGTAGATTAAATTATAATTCTGGGTAATTCTGTGATTTATTGAAGCTTGACATTTGGGAGGGATATGTGGTCAAAAATATAGACCTAAATGACAAAGAAGGTGTATGATACATGGGCAGATTGATTTTCTCAAAAATATTCCACACTATTTTAAGTAACAGAGTTTTATGGCGTTAGGCAGAAGATTAACATTGTTACTTAAATTATAATCTCAATAGTAGTGAATTCTTTTCTTTTTCTATCTGAAAACTCTTTATTACATCCACTAGAGAGCTGAGACTGAGATATACCTAACCTTAACTCCCATAATGTCTCATTAGCCATCATGATATCAAAGGAATTTTGTAAATACTTGGTAACTCTTCTGAATTTTCCAAATATTAAACAAATCTTCTAAAATCTGTTCAGATCAGTTTCTGACTTCCATAAACTCGAAAGGTCATAGATTCTAAAGGTATGTCGAGAAGCAAAATTAAATTTTAATAAGAGTTTGATGTGTTTATATAGAGTCAATAATTCAAATTATTTGAACCAACTTCTACTCACACATAATTGAAGGGCATTGTAAAAACAGTTATGATATGTTTACATTGCTATTTTAATTAAACTATCTATAATATGAACAAAGAGAATATGTACATAAATTTTAAGGTATATGCATGGGTATGTGGCTTTTCATTTTTTCTAAAATTTTAAAGAGAAATTCATCTAATGATAAACCAAAATCTTTTAAGGAATACAACTCACTGGGGGCAGGAGGGATCTGTGTGTGGGTTGGGAGAAGAGGAACAACAGAATAGAAGGATATTTCAAGTATTTTTATTCTAGACATTTCAACTTCTTAAGTAGATAAAAAAGTTTTTTTTATTATTTTTAAGTTCTTTATGAGAATAAGATTTGGTATATATGACAAATTGTTTTTGTATAAACTTTATAACACACAATTCAATATATATGTATTTAGTACTGCAAGATGAAATAATTTGTATGAGTTAAAAAATCTTGTTTGTAAGTATATTACTAGTAAATGCCTTTAATATTCTAGACCACAAAACTACTTCTCCATGAGAAATTTAGTAAGTATATATTTATCAAGTATACATTTCAGTTCTATGGACCATAAATATACATATCAATTCTATGGACTTCTTGGTAAATAAAAGCAGAAAATGTCAGTAAGATTTCAATAGGATTTTCCTGATGATAAAAGTGTCATATTTCCCCCTGATTTCTCTATTTTTCATTAATTACAAACTGTCTTTCTAAAACAGAAAACAGAATCATTAACATACAAAAATCGCTTTCAGAGTCAGCTTTGTTTCCTCTATATCAACAGCATTTGTGACTGAGATTTTTAAATTCAAATGAGCAATTTAAAAATGTGTTTAACTGAAAATTAAGACCAACATTAATTACATTGTAATTAAAATATGACATGTTATATAATGAAATGCTCACCTGCACTTTCTCTCATGTTTTTGGTAACATGTATGAATCACCATTATGTAGTATGGTTTGGGAACACAAACCTGAAGTCTTTGAACCTCTATATAATGCAAAGTACTATAAACCAATGATAACTCAATTAATAATATATAATGTTTACTTCTAAAAAAGAAAAGAATCAGTATTACATACTTCTTTATAAGATTTCCATTCATCATGAAACTCATGTATTTATTCATTCCTCAAATTCTTTGTCCATTTTTAAAAGGCCAGTATTTGCCAGAACCTAAGGAGTTCAGGGAAAAATTTGTTACAAAGAAGAGAGATTTCTTTTGAAAACCTACAATTGTTCTATAACTAGAATATAGAGTATTTGTGAAAATAAATAGTCATGAAAAAAGTGAATTGTACTGTGTATCAGTTTAAAAATAAAATGTTTTAAATAGTTAGAAATTATAATACTTCTGTATATTTTAATGATTGTATTGAAATTAACATTGCTTTACAATACCGTGTATGATTCAAAGGCAAAGGTTCACATCTTTTCAAACATATGTTACCACACCACAACAAAACAAAGCACCCATAATCCTCCACCATAGTCCCTCTTCCTTTGCTCAAATTTATAGGCAGATTTCTAGGATTTGATTTTGCTTTTTTTTCCTGACCTTTATTTTGTTTCTGTATAGTCTATGTGTGAGTGAATCATCAGGTATTTGCCTTTCTCTTTCTGGTTTATTTAGCACAATCTCCTGTCCATGTTGTTTTGAATGGCAAAAAATCATTTTCTTTTTAATAGCTGAATAGTCTTCCATTCTGTGTGTGTTATGTGTGTGCATGTGTGTGTGTGTGCGTAACACATTTTCTTATTTCACTCATATTCATGAACACTTCAGTTGTTTTCATAACTTGGCTATTGTAAATAGTGTTGCACTGAACATATATCCCTATGGATTACTGTTTTTGTATTCTCCAGGAAGATACCTAAAAGTGGAATTGCTGGATAATTTAGTATATCTATTGTTATTGTTTTGAGAAATATTCATGCTGTTTGTAATGAGGGTTGGCCCACTTTCTATTACTACCAACAGTGTATGAGAATTCCTTTTTCTCCACCCCCATCAACACTTCTTGTTTCTGGTGTTTTTGATATGGACATTCTCAAATGTGAAATGGCATCTCATTTGGTTTTGACTTACATTTCCCTGATGATGTGAGATGAGCATTTTTTCATATGCTTATTGGCCATCTGTATGTCTTCTTTAGAGAAATGTTTATTTAAATCTACCTCCCATTTTATAACTTTTTTTGTTATTGTTTAGTGGTATGTGATCTTTTTAGATCTTGGATATTAGACCCTTGTCAGATGTATGGTGTGAAAATATTTTCCCCGTTCTGTAAAGTATATTCTGTTTTTATGATTGTGTGTGTGTGTGTGTGTGTGTGTTTTAATAAGCAGAAGTATCAATTGAAATTGTCCTATCTGTGTTTCTCCTGCTTTTGGAGTTGATTTCAAGAAAACATCACTAAGGCTAATGTTATGGAGTGTCTGTCTGCGTTTTTTTCTCTGTATTGTATAGTTTCAGGTCATACAGTCAAGGTTTTCACCCACTTCAAATTGATTTTTGTACATGGTATTATTGGTCTAGTTTCATTCTTTTGCATGGGGCTATGAGTACCATTTTTAAAAGAGAATTTCCTTTCACCTTTATAACTCTTTGTGTCATATTTTAGAAGGAAAGTATTGGTCTCACTTTTTCTCCTATTGATTAATATTTTTAATCCCTTTATTTAGTATTTTTTCTCCATTTATTTTATTATGTTAGATTTGATACTTTATTACTATATTTTGATGTCTTTGGTGTTTTTATATATTTCAAAACCTGATGAAACAGTTTTTCTGTGTTTGTTAGTATTATAATAAATTTTAATAGGTTCTTTTTAATGGATTCCAAAAAGCAAGTTATATCAAAAAGAAAATGTCCTTTTCTATTATAACATTATCTGGTACAAACACCTGTAACAAGTCATATACAACAAACACAAATGAAATGTTCAAAATGTAAATTTCATTTTAAGTATGATTTTTAGATACTTTCTTTTGTGTGGAAAATATATTAAAGGTGACTTAACCTTAGTTCAGTCTTAAATCCTTCAACCCACTGTAAGTATGTATCTAGTGAATCACAGAAGTGCTGATGCTATCTTCTGTGATGGTTAGTATGTGTCAACTTGACTGAGGTAAAGGATGCTGCAACTAGATAGAAGTCAATTATCTTGAAGCAGATACAATGCACATTTATGGTATAAATCATTCTGAACTAAAATGAACCCATCTTTCATGTCCAATCATTTTTGCCACAAAGTATATGAGCTTCAGTTTCATTCATTCTATAATAAAATTTATGTTGCCAAACAAAAATCCCTTATTCTTTCCCATGTCTTTGTGCAATATTTCACATACCCCTGATATAAAGCAAAAATACAAGGTATTTTTTGCAAACTCAGTGTAGAAAAGAGTAGACTAATGCCAAAGGTAATGCTAATTATTTTAGTAGGCATTGGATATCCCCCCATACAGAGGTATCCATTCCCAATGTTAACAGTGTACAAATAGAGCAACCCTGACCTACCTAAAGCAACAATTCACTCAGGCATTAACTTGTATTTTCTTGTTTTTATTACATTTATTTTTTATCAAAAATTGTCACATCTCTGATTTTTTATGTTTTTTTTTAAGATTTATTTATTTATACATACAAGCGCTGGGGTACAGGCCAGAGGTGTGGGGGGGGGTGAGAGGATTCACCAGAGACAGAGTGGGGAGCAGAACAGGCAGATTGACTGAAACACACTGCTGAGGGGAGCAGAGAGTGAAGCAGGAGAGGTCTGCTGCACCATGTGGGTCCCCTCCCGGGTTGGCGGTAGGGATCGAACTCATGCTGCAGTGACTGTGGTTTGCTTCATATTGTGTTGCTTAGCCCACTGCACCACCAGGTAGGCCCACATCTCTGATTTTAATTAATCAGTTATTTTCATTTTATGCATTTTTATGTTTATTTTCCCTTACTGAGATATTTATTCTGTGCTTTTAATTTTATACTGATCCATGTATTCATTAAGAAAATCTTTAAAGTATTTTTAATATTGTCAATTAACACTTTGCCATTAGCACATCATTTGCTATTTAAAATCTAAACAAGGGCCTCCCTGGTGGTGCAGTGGGCTAAGCAATGCACTATGAAGCAAACCACAGTCACTGCAGCATGAGTTCGATCCCTACCTCCAACCAGGGAGGGGACCCACATGGTGTAGCAGACCTCTCCTGCCTCACCCTCTGCTCCCCTCAGCAGTGTGTTTCGGTCGGTCTACCTGTTCTGCTCCCTACTCTGGTGATTCCTCTCACCACCCTGGACTCTGGCCTGTACCCCAGCGCTTGTATGTATAAATAAATAAATCTTTAAAAAAATAAAATATAAACAATTTGAAGATGTTTATACCTGACATAAACATCATGTCTCAAATAAACATTGTAGCCAATACTGTTGCCTCACTCACACTCCTTCAAATTCACATGCTTACAAGGAAAATTGCCCTAAGAGAACATATGAACTTTATGTCTGAAGGCTCTGTCAATTTTTTCTTGTGTTTATTTTAAAACTTTTTAAGACGCACAAACATTTTAATTAATTAATTTTTCAATTGAGATAACATTTGTTTACAATACTGTATGATTCACAGACATAGGTTCACACCTCCTCAGATGCATGTCACCACAATGTGCTACCAGAAACATGTCATTGCCATCCATCTCAATTCATTGTGCCCCCCTCCCATTATATTTTCTGTTCTCTCCTTCTTCTTGCCTCAGTTACAGAGTCAGATTTATAGGGTTTCTTATTGGTCTGGTTTCACCTGACTCTGTTTTGTTTTTATGCATTCCACGTATAAGGAAAACAACGTCTTTACTTTTGTGATTTATTTCACTTAGCATTATCCCCTCCAGTTCTTTTCAATTTGTTGCAAATGGCAAGAGTTCATCTTTTTATTTATATTAGCTGTATACCAGCTACACCATCAGTATACTATTGTGTTTATTACCAAATTTTCCTAATCCATTCTTCTCATTTGGACGCAGGTTGGGTCCATAGCTTGGTTATTGTCAATAGTGCTACAATGAACAAAAGACTGCATGTATCCCTTGAAATTAGTGTGTTTTTGTTTGTTTGTTTTCCTGTGAAAGTCTGTGTATTTTCTATCAGAACAAAGTGTGTCAAAGAGTTATCGACCCTCAAAGGAATCTTCAACTAATGACAAGGGCAATAAGAGGATAAATATACCTGTTTTCTCTAGATTGGCATAACTCAGGTTTATTCCTTATCTCCCACAGTTTCCCAGCTGGATGAATTCCAACTACTTGCCTATGTTGACTTTTCTTTTTTTCCTCGTCATTCTTTCTCACTGCCTTATAATTCCTGGAATCAATTCTCAAAAAAAAAAAAAAAAAAAAAAAAAAAAAAAAAACNTTTTCCTCGTCATTCTTTCTCACTGCCTTATAATTCCTGGAATCAATTCTCAAAAAAAAAAAAAAAAAAAAAAAAAAAAATCACACTCTATTTCAAGGTCTGCTATTTTAAGACATTAATTAATGCCTAAATTAAGACATTGTTTACTGAAAAATGAAGGAACAAGTGAGTAATAAAACTGAAAGTGTTATATTAGAGAGAGATAGTGGAAAAGCTGATGTGCAGGGTAACCTTTAGGAACATTTTTAACATTTAGGAACATTTTTAAAGGTGAGACAGAAAAAGTAGCATAAAAGAAGAAGATGAAACTCCCAGCTATGGATATTATATTTCCTCTCAATCTTTTGCACAGATCTAAAAATGATAAACTGTGAATAGCATTGTTACCAGAACCCAGTTGCTTCAGTGGTGGGAGCCAGCAGGGACAATGGTATTCTCTTACCCTGCTGCTCCACCACAAGACAATTGTGGCAGTTGCTCCTCAGAAACCTTTTATGGAACATGGTACTTCCTGGATTGTGGAATGGACCAATCAACTGTGAGCTATGAGTTGATTGGTGCTTTGTTACCAGGATCCCACCTCTCACACAAGTCAGTTGTGGCAGAGCCTTTTTATGTAAAGTGCACTTTCTGGATTGTGGAATAGATCAATTAGTCACAGGATTGAAAAATGGTTCAATCAGACTGATGGGTGAGGCACCCTGAAAGTAGATACAAGCCAAGGTTGGAGGGAGCCAGAGAGCTCCCAGAGAAGCAGCAGCCCAAAGGAAGAGTCCCTGCAGAGGAAGAGAAGAGCCCTGAAGAGGAAGATATGACACCAGCCCCTGAAGAAGAGAAGATGGATCCAGCCTCTGGAGAAAGAAGAAAAGAAGCATCCAGCAGCTACCCTCTGAGAAAGGAAGAGAAGCTGAAGGACTCTGTTAGGGACTGGCCTTGGTCCTGTCTCTGACATTGACTGAAAGGCCCAAAGGCCCTGGGCCCGGTGTCTCAAAGAGCTGTTTGTTGTTGGTATAAGCCAACAACTCACAAAAAGCTGTTAACAGTACATGTCTCTGACACCACCTCTGCAGGATCAGTAGTGCCTATCATTACTGGCCAGTGCTCTCCAGCACTCCTGGTGACCAGTGATGACTTTAACTGATCTTATCTGGATGAAGCAGCCAGACACTTGTGGATACAGTAAGCTTTTTCTTTCTTCCTGTTTGTAAAATAAATCTGATGGTTTTTGTTCCTGGAGCCTGAGGTCTCTTACAATTGTGTGCATGGGTGAGAACCCATAGACAGTGACCTGTATCGGGCACTGTCTTCTGTTAGGCTATTGTCCCTGATGCTATAGCCCTTGGTTCTGGTTTGTGGCCTTTTAGCCTTTTGGGGCTTTTTGGTGACTGTCTGGGCTCAGAGCCCTCTCTGCCCCTGTTTTAGCATTAGGAATTATTAAAGATAACTATATTGTCTTATTATTTTAAAATGTATTGCTATAGTATTTCAAGGGTGACTGAATAATTAAATTCAGGTATACCAATCAAAAAGTCATATGTGATTCTAAACTCAATATGATGTAACTTGGCCAGTCATGTGTACATTATGAACACATACAGACTGAAAGCTATGATTGATACCCAGAGACCATGACATGCATGCAACACCTTCTGCTGGGGGGAGCCAAAGGCTGCAAGAGCCATAAGCAGTGGTAAAGGATAGAAAGAAATGTTATGACTGAGATCCTTGCAGACTTGCAAACAAGTCACACTAACAGGAGCTGCACACAGCTCCTAGGATCGAGGCATACACTCTTTCACTCTGGAAGAAGATAATAAGGAAACAAAAAGTTGTTAGATGATAGTAGTGGCTAGTGACATGCAGGTGGGCTTGGCACAAAACTAGACAACCTTGTACTTCTGGGCTGTGCTTTTTGTAGCAAATGACATATGTTTGGTAACTGTTCTCATGCTCAATAAAAGGTCATGGAGAGGTAGGGAGGATTGCTATTTGCCTAAGAGAGCAATAGCCCTCCATCTCCTTGCTTCGACATCCTGTCTGCTGGTCTCATCTCTGCATCACCAAACATATAGAATTACAGCAACACCTTCCTTCTTGACAAGTGCCACAAAATAAGATAACATATTTTTTGATGCAGGTAGAGTGAAAAATCTATCTTTATTATCCCATTCTGACTGAAACAATGGGATAATTGGATACACGCCCCTTAAATTCCTTCTAAAAGATTTTTATTTCATATTTAAGAGCTTAAGCTATGACTATCACTAAACCATTGTTTTTAAAGGATGAAATCATCCTATAATGTAGGATGTAAAAAATAGTTTTGTGATAATAATAGGTATTAGAAATAAAGACTTTATCCACTCAATAGTGAATATCCCTATAAGATATTAAGTATTAAAATAATGCATTCACTTAACCACAATTTGAACAAATTTTGTTATGAGATGAAATCTTTAATGTGAAAATGGAAATATTAAATATTTTTTATGACATAAAAGAAATAAATTACATATTTGAAAGAAATGTGACAATGAATTCTGGATCTGTTGTTAGGCACTTTATTTTAAGACTTAGTTACTTATTTATGCATAGAAGAACTGGGGTGTAGGCCAGAGGTGGGGGATGAGAGAGTTCACTAGAGACAGAGTGGAGAGTAGAACAGGTGGATCTACTGAAGTACACTGCTGAGGGAAGCAGCAAGAGAGAGAAGTCTGCTAAGCAATATGTGGGTTAACTTCCTGGCCAGGGATCAAACTCAGGCCACAGCAGTGATAGCAATGAGACTTAACTCTTAGCCACCAGGGAGCCCAACTATGCATTTAAAGGTGCTCAAAGAACCGTGGAGGAAACAAAAACTGGAAGCAGAAATAGAGACCTGAATGAAGAGAAAAGACAAACCAGAGAAAGTGTGAGGGGATAAGCAAAATTATCACAAAGGAAAAGCCTGTAATATACTTAATTTGCTAGGACACAGACAGAAGCAAAATAAAACATGGCTTACTTCCTCATTACTACCAGAATAATTTTAACTTTATAAAAAATACAATAAAGTTTGAGAAGAGGTAGAAAGAATAATTTATTATTGAAAACGTGACATTCAAATTACCCTAATTCATTTAATGTACCCAATCTTTTAAAATAAATATCAATATCTGAATTTTACACTTAAAGAAATGAAGTTTCCTATAAGTAAACTAGTTCTAGATAACTACTAAACTACAGCAGAATCAGTAGTCAAAATTAGAATCACAAATCCAAGCATTTTCATTAATTGAAACTAATTCAATGACGAACAGTCTCGATATTACAGACAAGGGAGTTCATTCTAGTAACTGTTCAGTGAAAATATCTATAGAGAAATACAAGGGAATAAGAAAGTCCATTTCATTAGCAATCTTGCATTTAATAATATTAACTTCATTCATAATCTAGACTTTGCAAATCTTCAAAATTAACGGTTATTTTATTCAATTTTTTTTCTTACAAGGAATTATCAGAAAGATGTTTTCTTTTTTTGTAGCTTACGTGATGCTTAAATATACTTCACTGTACTTTTATTAGTTATATATTGTAATTTGCATGAATTCATTTTTAAAAAGGTAGCAAATCAAAAATAAGTCTACAAAAATACAGTATAAGACAAATCCCATCACACATAAAAATGTTAAAATGAGAAGTTGGTAAAATGTGTTTGACATTGGAAACCTAATCATATTGTTCAATGAGTAATTAGAAATACTATTTGAGAAATGTAGAAGTTTTCATTGTTGGTTTTTCTTACAGTTTAATTTCTGTCTATCTCCATAAAATAGATTCACTTTATAACTACAATGCAAAAAACACTATAAAATTAGTATGGGAAAAAATAAGATAGTGAAATATCCACTCAAATGGCTTTAAAATATTATCAAATAGAAGAAATACTTATTTTTAACAATAAATAACAAGATAAATTATTGTTGTAAACTAGTTGATTATGGTTACAACTACAAAATACAGTTACAGACAGAAAATAAGTAACCAAAGGATAATAAAAATTATTTTAAAATAATATAATTTACTATGGCTGAGCCTATAATAAGCATATATTTAGTCACAATAAAGTAGTTAGATATATATAATTCATACAATTATATATCAAATGTTACACATTCATGATTCACAAACTTACTATATGGGAAGAAAACTATTAGCTTTTCATTAATTTTGTATAATAGAGCATGTTTCTTTTTACTTTGAACTTCAACGCATAATAGCATGGTAAAGGAGTCCAGCAAAATTTTAATTTGGATGTGATATAAATTATATTATTTTCAAAAATTATATTAAAATATATGCAAAACCATTTCTATTTTATCTTATATGGTGTTTAGAGATTATATGCACTCACACATTGATACTGGAAGTAAATTAATTTGTCACCAGTATTTTTACATGGTCTTCTATTAAATTTTCAAATACTTAAATGTCCTTTTAAGATTTCCATTATCTTTCCAGGAATTTAATTAGAGGCAGTAAGAAACAATGATATAATAGACATCGCTGTTCCACCCATGAGCATATTAACCCTTGCCTCCTTTATTGGCTGTGAAGTACTTGTGCTACCATTATATTTTTTAAACAGTACTTAACATTCCTATTGCTTTTATTATTCCTAAGAATAAAATTAACATCCTTTGAAATAATTATCCAATTGAAGGAATAAGCTGGCCTACTGCAAAGCCTAATACACTCCAGCAGCTCATTAAATCAAAAAAGTGAATAGCTTTATCTTGGGCTAATATGACAATCTGTAGAAAGACTGTACCACTCTAAGCTGTTTATAGCAGGTGATAGTTAAGCATTTTGCATGATTTATTGTAACAACTCTCTTGAATTTTTATTAACTGTAAAGAATTTTCTCTAAGATGTGTGAGCAAAGATGAACTTAGCAAACACTACATACCCAGTTTATCTAAAAGCATATAGAAAGACATATTTTTAAAATCTCCATCATGCTTTTTTTTTAATCATTAAATGGTTCTTTAAATATTTCTATTTAAATAAGGAAATAGAGGCTTCTGATTTCAGTTAAGAAATATGGAAAGTTGACAAGTATATCTTTCCTACTTGGGAAAATTTCAAATTAATTATTTCAATTTTTAGTTAAATTATCAGTTAATTCATTTCTATATTACAACAGTTTACAGTAACATATTTGTTCCTCTATATTGCACATATTTCACTCGCACTCCACTAAATTTCCAGTACCTATGCCTGACTTCATTTTGAACCTGTTAGAAATTTCACATCATTGAGTAACCAACTAACCTTAAATCTGGAGAAATAAGGCAAAGGAGAAAATCAGGTTCATATATTGGATTATTGGAGGCAAACGATGCCAGATGTTATGTGAACTCTCCCTTCTGAAACCTCCCAAAGTAGAAAATATACAATACAACAGTCATCAAGATAGAGTACATCAGGCAACACATGTGATCTCTTAGAGAGGGGAACACTACAATTTTGCCTCAGTGTGTGGAGTGCCCAGGTGTAGTGCAGAGAGCAGGAACTCATCTAGTACCTACTGGACTCACTGGGTTGGACAGACAGAGCTAGGAATTCAGAGAAAATTAGGGAGTCAGAGTTCTTGGGACAGAGTATGAGGAAGAACAGAATTATATAGAGAGTGAACTCCAGCGGCCCAAAGGGTGTCTCACTTGAGAATTTGATTAGGTGTTGATCAAACTCTTGTCTGCTTGAAAGTCACTGGATAATAGGAAAAGAATTATCCAAAAGGATGAGAAATAACAGTGTCTAGTGCAGACACAAAGTGTCAGCCCCACTGTCCATACTGAAGAATATCAAAACTCATGAGCACCGAGTAATAGTAATCAACTGACCAATACCACTTGACAAATCACAATAGCAACACCTGAAGGATTTGAGCATTTTGAGGCAGTAAATCAACTGTTTTCCATAACATGGATTAAATATATGTACAGGAATGCAAACGCCTTCAACATTTACCAAGATAAAATCAGGAAGCAGGAAGACCTGACCCCTCTGGGAGGATTTCCCTGGTTATTTTGTCTTAAAATTCTAGCTATCTTGGACACCTTGGTAGATCCTAGCAAGCAGTGGAGCAGATACTGCCAATGTGGGGAGATGTGATGGGGGGCCTACAGTAATGAACTATGGGTGCTTTGATTAGAGGTGGTATAATCACAGAACTATGAGGAAGTGTGTTCTTATTCACCTAAATCGTATTTAGTGTTGTGAAATAATGTTGCCTCAATAAAGAAAAATAAGTAAGTCCATTATCTGTGTTTTGAGTTAAATATATATATTTTGACATTAATACATTCTCATTTTGGAAATGGAACACTAAAGAAATAATTAAAATTTCATACAAGAATAATTTAGAAACTTAAATGCCCAAAACAAAAGTATTAATTTAAATTATACCCTGTTCTGTAAGCAATCAGTTGATCATTGTGTTTAATTAATAAATTATGTATATGAGAAAACTGTCCTTTTATAGGAAATATGGACTGAAATATTTAAAGATAAACAGATGTTATGTCTGCTACTTACTCTCAAATAGGTCATAATGTTATATACACATGTATATACAAATAACACAGGGAGAAAATCATAAAAAAAATGCAGTAAAATGTTAACATTTAGGCAAACTGGGAAAAGAGTAAGTGGAAATTCTTTGTACTGTTGCTGAAATCATTCTTTAATTTTGAAATTATTAAAAAAATAAAATCCAAATGTTAGTATAATTTGAAGTAAAAAGAAGGCTGTCTAAATTCAAGAGGTTTTGAGCAATTTTTTTCCTTAATAATTTTATCACTGAAAAACAAATTTTCTTATTATCAAAGAAAATCTAACAAATATGCTTGAGATCTAGAGAAGTTTTAGGAAGGCATTATTTGTTCTCGTGCCCATGAATGATAATTTGTTCAATAACTATCAAAGAATACAATCTACTATACTCACTTCACAAAACTGAAAGGTTACAAGAACAATAAAAGGATATTGTTGAATCATTATCTTTTCAAAGTGGAAACATAGATGGAGAATCTCATCAAAACTTCTAAATATTTCTCAGTGTTTATACATTGAATTCAGAAGATTTATGTGTAATTTATGTAAGGAAACATATTTAAAGATATATTTTTGGACACTTCCCAATATTGGGAATATTTAACTCAAATTGAGGTAATTTTACTAGAAAGAGGCATTTAGTATTATATAAATATTTATCATGTACTGTCTACCTTTAACCAGAATCTTATACTATTGTGCTTCTCATGTGTCCATCTTTAGTACTAGCAAATTTTTAAGTGTTCTCTGATTTTACCAAGTGTTCCCAAGTGTGCTACATGTCAGGGCCCTTGTTATTGCTTTTGCCTTTTCTAGAAATCTTTCCTTCAACACATTCACAAACTTTCTTCTGATTTCATGTTTTATAAGCTCTCGATCAAATGTTATATTCCTAATAATGTTACTAGGCAGAGAGAGGGGCACTCCAGAACCCTCAAATCTGCCCGCTCTAAATAGATTCTGCCATCTGCTGCATCAAGATAAAACAGATACTTTTAATGGAAAAGAATTTTAATACAATTAGTGTACAATACAGAAAATACAGTTTTTAAACCAAGTGCCTAAAGTTACCTATACATCCTTGTGGGTAAAACTTCAGCCAAATAAAATTGGCCCAAAGCTAGGCCCAGAAGCCTGCCACAAGTATAAAGCACCTTCTGTCAGGGACCCATAGAAAAGGGTCAGAAATAGTCAGCAAGTCTGGGAGGAAAAGAGAAAAATCAAAATCAAAACTGTCATTTAAACCTCCCAAGAGTTTCTCATCCACATTTGTTTCAATCTGTCCAGGATCGAGAAGCAAGCATAGTTTCTTCACATATCTCTCTGCTCCATGTGCTCCTCCGGGTCTCCTTCTTGCTCTCCATACTGCTTTCTTACTTCTTCAGTCTCCTCTCCAGCTGCTTCTTCTCCCTGTTTAGCTCTACCCTCTGTTGGATGGGCAGGGAATCTGAAACTTCCCCTTTTCCTGGGGACCACTTGGTTACAGTAAGATATTCTCTTATCACTCTATCTAAAATAGCTTTTAAAATTCCTTTATATAAATCATCCCTATTTCCCTTTTTGCATGTGAAATATATTTACCTGTAATCTTTCTGAGGACATAAAGTGTTCAGGAAACTTGTAAGCAAATGAACTAAATGTTCACAAACTGATCCTAATTCAAATACCATTACTATTGACTTCATTAAGATATTTAAAAAATATCTTTTATTCAGACATTGATTTGATATTGTATTTCATCCCAGAAAATACTATTTTTTTAAATAATAAAGTTCTTCTAAGCATGACACTATAGCATAATCTTCAAATTATTGCCAAGAAGATCATTAATGGGTGAAATAAAAATGAAAGGATGGACTACTGACCAGTTCAATGCTCAGGGCTCTGGTATATAAATTTAAGTTAGAAATTCTCTGTACTATAAATATCAGTTGATGCTGGGATATTGGTCCCAAAGAAAGTGGTTGGTGGGAATATAGACTAGTGGGAATATAGACATTTTCCTCTATGGGGAAAAAGTATGGAGATTTCTCAAAATATTTAAAATACATCTATCATATTTTCCATCATTTCCATACTAAGTATCTACCTGGAGATTTAAAAAACATGAATTGAAAGTGATATATTCACTCCTGTATTCACTGTGTTCATTACAACATTATTTAAAATATCCAAGTATTTATGGAAACAACCTAAATGCTAAATGACTGGTGAATGGTTTAAGAAGATGTTGTATCCATACAGAATGAACTAATACTCAGCAATAAAAAAGATGAACTATTGTCATTACTGCAATATAGATGGAGCTGGAGGGGATTATGCTAAGGGAAATAAATCAGAAGACAGACAAATAAAAGAATGTATCAGCCATATGTGAAGTATAAACAAACAAATTTTAAAAAGGATCAGATAAAACCAAATTAATGACAAATTGTAAAAGTCTGACTGTAGAACTGAAGCTATGAAAGGGGGATAGAAATAGGGTAGTGCAAAGTGAGGAGACAGCTCAATGGACTATGGTGGACTATCAGTGCTTTGGTGGTTGGTGTAGGTAGTAACACCTGAAGGATGTGTTCCTATACCTGCAATTCACATTCAGTATCATAAACCAGTGTTAACTCAATAAAATATATGTATACTAAAAGAACATGTTCAATTTTTTTGTTTGTAAGTTATATAAGAATAGTATGTTTGTAATTATATTAAAATGATATCAACTTTTAAAAGACATATAACATATATATGTTAATATTATCTTTGGAAAAAATATAGAAATTTAATTCTGCAAAGAAGTCCTCCAAAAGTTATAAAGAAAAAGAAAAACATGCACACAAATATTGATTAGGGAAGAAATATAATTATTTAACATAATGTTTCTGTAACAACTATTTGTGAAGTAAAATAAAATTTAGAAAATTAAAATATTGTGGCAGGGAGTTTAGCAGTTCCACATATGGTAGGATCCAGAATTTATACAATGTAAGTGATTTTATAAAATCTAACATGCTCCTGACTGACTTCACAGTTTGAATTTCTGCCTTGTATGCTTCTGCCAAATTTCAAATTGATCTTAGAAGGTCTAATTTGTTTCTCCTGGATACTTTTAAATCTATTTTAATCAAAAGGCAAATTAAAATAAAATAAAATTTAAATGGTTTCGCCCTCTTGCTTTCTATCACTCTCAAAGATTCCATTTGACTGCTCTGTTATATTTTGCCTGCATAAAATCCATTCAGGGCAGTTCTACCTAATTTGCTGATGGAATTGGAGTCTGCTTTGTTCCGTTTCTATTGAATTAAAATAGGAAGAAATAATGGACTCTATTCACTAGCTCTGGGCTTTGCTTAAAATAGGACCTCCTCAGTGGGAGCTCTGCCATACCTGACTGCTTTGTCTCAGTTCTACTTGACTGCGAATTGGCTCTGTAATGTATTTCTGCTTATCCAGCTTGTTTTGCTTGGTTGTTTTATGAATAAGCATATGATCTGTCTGCGTTATTGAATATCCTGAACTGCTTTTGATTTTGCCAGTGCAGAAGAGTTAAAGGACAGACACAGAGAACAGTCTGGGAGCAGATTTGATAGCTTCTGTGATGAAATATGTAGTGAGATTTTATTTTAAATGATTCATGCATCCTTGAAAATACAATTCTAAGTACCTAATTGGGAATAATTAATGGATGTTTAGTCAGACCACAAGGTTTATGTGTTTTTCTATGTTTAAATGTGTAGGAAATGCAAATACTGGTTTAATAAAGTCATTATTTTTAAGGTAAAAATATGAATTTTAATAGTATAAGTCCATTAACTGGTGTCTTGATTATTTTACCCATATTAAAAGGTGGTTTGACTGAAACTTCCTGCTACTTTTGAATAACATAATGGCAGTGGTCACAATGCTAAAGAGGAAAAGCTTCTTTTTAATGAATGTTGACCCATCTGCTTCCTTTTACAACAGTTGAGGCTAGCACATCTTGCTCTTTTGTTCTTCTTTATATGTGAGATAGTTGACCAGTAGTTGAGAACTTTCATAAGACAGATACAAATATTCCTAAAATTTTCTTTGATCCCATCAGCTATACTTTTCTTTTTTTTTTTTTTTAAAGATTTTATTTTATTTATGCATACAAGCACTGGGGCACAGACCAGAGGTGTGGGGGGGTGAGAGGATCCACCACAGAGAGCGGGGAGCAGAACAGGCAGATCAACTGAAGCACACTGCTGAGGGGAGCAGTGGGCACAGCAGGAGAGGTCTGCCACACCATGTGGGTCCCCACCCTGGCCGGCAGCAGGGATCGAACTTGTGCTACAGTGGCTGCGATTTGCTTCGTAGTGCGTTGCTTAACCCACTGCGCCACCAGGGGAGGCCCAGCTATACTTTTCCAGGCACACTTTTATATATTTAATATATACTTTTCTACGTTTTCTAAGTGCTTCCACTCTTTTTCTCTCTAATACTACACTTAAAAATAAGGTGGGTTCAAAGAGTGAAGTCACAGACTATGAAACATCTGCAGCCACTGCTACAGCACAAGTTCGATCCCTGGTTAGGGAGGTGACAAACATGGTGCATCAGACTTCTACTGTCTTGCCTGCTACTCTCCTCAGCATTGTACTTCAGTCGATCGCCTGTTCTGTTCCCCACTCTGACTCTGATGAATCCTCTCACCCTGTCCCATACCCAATCCTCTCACCTCTGGCCTGTACCCCAGTTCTTGTATGCATAAATAAATAAATCTTAAAAAAATACAAAAAAAAAAAAAAGAACCAACAACAAGGCACTGGATAATTGTTGACACTTTCAAGGGTCCTCAAATCTTAAAGGTAAGAAGGATAATCTCATTAGCTTAGAGGCATAAGGCTTATGTTGTATGAAGAAATAGGTACCTTAAAGTTTATGAAAATACTTTTCTAACAGGGACAACATTACCCTTTCAAGTTGAATGGATTCCTGACATCCTAAGTAATTGTACAGCAAAACAACTATAATCTGGTTTGTAGTAACTTGAGAGGCTTTATAAAACTGAAGCAGCCAAGTCACCACATATACAAGATAGAAAATTGTTTTACCACAAACTTTGCTGACTAGTGTATATTATTATCCCTGGCTTCTACCTCTCGCAAGAAGAATTTTACTTCTATGCAGCTCTCAAAACCTCATTTCATTTCTGATTCTTTCTAAACACTAACAGAAGTAGTATAAGTAAGGAAGAGAGCAGTAGGCAGTAGGAGAAGTAGGCAGTAAGGAGAGATTGGATATATCAATTTGAAAATAAACAAATCTTGTATGGGGCAATTCCTTCCTAATCTTGTTGTGAACATTTGACAGTTGATATGTGTTACCCATAATCCCTGGCAGAACAGACTTTCTTGAGAAGGGTAAAACTTGTGTTCTGCAGGCATCCAGAAGATGACCCTAGCCTGCTATCTCAAACGGGATGGTGGTGGGGGATAGCAGGGATGGGGGTGGTGAGAAGAATAGTAAGATAATAAGTGAATACACAAATTAATATATGTACTAATATACATTTATATCTACCTTTTCAAATAGATATAAAAGGAAAATATATGTGATTTGATCTTACAAGGAAATAACAATGAATGGCAATAAAGGAATGAAGCTGTGTTCATCAGAATACTAAAATAACCCAGTATCTCTCACCATTATATAATTCCCCCCTACTTCAGTGTGGGTAAAATCTTTAACTATGATGAGTTATTACTCATTATATGGCAAAAAGACTGTAAGAGAAGTAATTATGGATACAAATTGTTGAATTTAAGTTAATCAAAGAAGATCTTATAGGTGGGATTGATCTAGTCATCTGGACCCTTTATATCTAAAGCTAGAAGTGAGTGATAAAAATTCCAAATTCCATAACTTACACATTTTGTGGTGGAAAAGTTACAGTATTTCAACCTCCTGCTCATTGCCTTAAATGTATTTTGTTTTAAGCCAATTTTTTATTTTGGATATACATACTTTCTTCACATAGGATAGAATATCTTATCATACAATGACCTGTTTAAAAAATTAGTTCCATAACTATTGATATTAAAAATGTTAGAATTGTTTTTTCAACTTCTTTGTTTTCTTGGAGGGTATTTTATAATTGCTCTTGACTAGACAAAAAATATGAAGATAATTCAACTCTATAGTGAGAATTTCAGTAGAATAATCAGGAATCAGATTGTTCTTTGATTTTCATGCATAAACATAAAGAATAATAGTATACATAATATAGAATCTGATTAGAATTGGTAAATAAGAAGAAGAACTAGAGTGAGATACATATTTATATTTTCCCCAAAGGACTTATCTTTCTCTCTCTCTCTCTCTCTCTCTCTCTCTCTCTCTCTTTCTCACCCACACACACATAAAGAAAAAAATTAAAATGAAATATGTGGGTATTTTGCATAGTAAAAATGAAAGATGGGCTTTTGCATTGATTGTGAATTTCTTTGTATTTGGAAGACCATATATATTCTATATTTGCACATTTTATTCTGACACATTCAACCAGGAAACTCATAATGTTTCTAATTATCAAAGTGACCCAGAATGGGGGAAGTAATCCTAGGCTATTGTACAAAATTTCAGGGCACTCAGGTCTTGGAAAACAGTAGATCTAATAAGATATAAAGTTACTGTGCTAAATAAATGGATTTACAAATTACTAAAGAAAATTATTTCAAAGATTTCTAGGGACTCAAAGAAAAGCCATCCCTTTACCTGATAATTATAAATTACAGCTAATCAGCCTTGGTAGGAATCAATGCTTGACCAAGGAATATCTAACAAAATGAACTGCTTATCAGACTTTTCTGATATTACCCAACAAGGCAAGTCATACTGAGTATGTCTTGAATAAATATTTTTAATAGAAATATTTCATAAAATATTAGACTCAAGCCTGTTTTGAAGACTCAATGAAGCTGTATGAGTCTAAAACTCTAGTGTGTCTCTGAGACAGCCAGTTTCTCAAGCTTCAAGGTTTTCAGGTTTTCCTAGTAATAGCAAACACTTGCAAGAGATCCAAGAGTAGAAGTAGACATTAACGTGTCTTTCTTCTATCTCTCTGCTACTAATGCCATCCTATTGTGGGTTTATCTCCATCCTGACAGGTTCAATTTTCACCTTTTACCAGGTGATACCAGAACTGAGCTTCACTATTCCTTTGTTCTTTAGGCAGCTTTTTGATATTTCCTATTTTTTTCTGGGGTGAGTTATAGTTCATTGTTTGGGTTCACAGCAACTTAGCTACCTGTACAATCAAAGTCTTTTACTAAACTCCTTCAGATTAACTAATTATAGTCACATCTGTTTACTTGTTGAATAATGACAAATATATAAATAAAATTCAATTACAAATCATATTAGGTTTTATTTTACTATCCAATTGAGGTAATAATGTTCCTGACAATAAAATGAGTGAGGAAAATGTTAGATGGCTGCATTATTCAGGCAAACTTTGGAGATTCCATCTAAGAGAATCAAATATAAAAGGTTAAGATGTGATCAGGGAACTTAAATGGAATTGTGAATACAAACAAATACTTTTATTTTAATATATTAATGTGAAAATTGTCCATTGATCTATATTTTCTTCTGTCACTCTATATGGCTTTCTTTTTATCTATCAATCATTATAATGTATTAGCCCTAAAATAGTGTATATTTCAGTTATTTTTAGTTAAACATTAGTAATTACATTTCAGTGAATATACTTTAAGATAGTAGACATGAAAATAAATTATAATAAATTTAAATTGAAGACAAAATTTATTTTGTTAAAAATAAAAGTTTTTCTATCTTGCTGTAAATAAAACTGGTATAAGTTTCTGGAGTTGAGTGTGGGATAAACGAACTTTCTGCTTTGATAATTCTCTATTGTCATCTATACCATTTTTTTTAAAGATTTAAATTTTATAGAACTTCATTCATCTTCATATATATGACTCAAAAGAGGAAGTAACATATTGCAAAACATCCACTTATAAAAAAACATTCAACATCACTGTTTAAATGGCTCTCAGGGAAGCATAAATAAGGCCAGAATTTTACCATTACTGCTTTCAGAAATTTTCAGTGAGTTTAGACCAAAATAGATAATGGTTGGTGGTTAGAGGAAGTCTCCATTTTTTACTGCGGTCTTGTAGCAAGAACCTCTTTTAAAACTTGTTTTTAATTCTATTAAAAATTGTTTATACTATTTGAATGAAACTAAGCCAGAGCCCTTGAAAATATAAGAAAAGTCAGGATCTTAGATTTAAACAGTAGAAGGATGCAATTTGAAAAGCATTTTTTTTTTACCCATTATGATTCTTACTTACTTTTATTCAAAATGTCACTGTCTACAGTTCAGTTGGCATTTGAGATGAAATCATTTTTCTTCAAGTGTGCACAAGGCTGATTTTTTTTCTTTGAATGAATTATCACTTTATCTAAGCAACAGTAATGTTTTAAATGATCTTTTTTTCACCAATGACCTGTATCTGTGTTCCAGATTATTATGTGTAAAACCATCAATTTAATCACTTTTTAATCCTTAATAACATGGTTCTTATCTAATATTTACCTTGTGCATGTAATTGGAAAGGGAGAATTTCATTAACATTTAAACTCAGTGAACACATATGAAAATATTGTTTTGATAAATATTCTAATTTCAGTAAATGTCCTACCTTATGTTCTTTGTAGATATCTAATCTTGGGTACATATATTACTGCTTATTCTACAAATTGAAAACACTGTGGCATAAACAATTTTATGTAGTCAATATGCAACATTCCTTTTGCTATTTGCTATCCTAGTTAAATGAGTTTAAATTCCATTGACATATTATAGCTACTAAGACATATATAATATTCTAGCAGTCTTTAAAACTTCTAAAGATGCAAAGCTACTATTTTAAATAAGGCAAAAAAATGTGTAAACTTCATAAAATCTGATCAAAGAAAAATTGGATTATTAAATATTTTTTATACAACAAAGAAAAATGTTTATTTAGTTTAAAGTACATTTAACCTGTCTCGCCTCTGAAAGTATGTAATAGATTCATGTTCTTAGCAGAGTTAATGCCAACAATTTTAAAATTACAAAACAGTGTCTGTCTCATTTATCATAAAGTTTACCAGAAAGCCCAAAAAATAAAAATTACTGTACTTGAATATCATTAGGAACTAGCCCTTCTTTAATTAAAAAAAAAATTTAAAAAGAATTCTACTATAAAAGAATAAAAAGGAGAAAAAACTGACAAAATATAATAAAAGGGGTCACATAATACTTGGAAAGATGTCAAAATCAATAGGAACTATTGAATTACAAATTAAATTCCATTCATTGAAGATGATTATTTCCTTTTGAATGGCTTATTAATTATATCCCTTGGATTTTGTCATGTGCTTGTTATTTGTCCACTAATGGAATGCTTCTGGTTAAGTATTCAATTAACATATTTGATAAATAAAATACATTATATAAAACCAAAGCTACTATATGAATATAACCTATACCTAAAAATCTCTAAAATCTAACCATTTTTCCCCAATATCCGATAACACATGGGCCTTTCTTTTCTCTATAGTAAGAGAACTTTGTCAGAAATGCAGCATTCAGCTTCCCTTTATTTATTTTAAAAAGCATTCTTTAACTATAGATTTGTGATTGTTGTTAACTTTATAGAAAGGGCACAATACTTCATGTAATGGATTTTTGTTTGTTTTATAGTATATTGGTAAAGTTCACCTATACTGTGACATTTGTGCAAGTCTATTTTGTGCATTTCTTGAAATAAAAAACTAAAACATTGTACCAAACAAATATCATAATTCATTCTTTTGTATCCCAGTGTTATATTTGAACTGTTTTGAGAAATAAAGGTTTCCCTGCCCATAGTATCTAAGTAACCTAACAATCTCCAGGCTGAAGAAATATATTTATTTCTACTCTTTTAACACAAAAGTAAATTACTAATGGAAAATAGCCTGTTGGTATATATCTAAATCAAACCAAAAAGGGAGTCAGACTGGGTTTGTCTCATGTACACAGAAGGGATGTATGTTGTTATTAAACTTCTAAATGACTATTTCTCTTACTAAAAAATGAATACTATAAATAAAATTTTAAAAAACTATTAAAAATACACTAAACTAACACTTAAAAGGGGCATAGTTCCTATATTCCCAAAGGACAAACAATGGTATAAAACAACACTAGCTCAGTAATAAAAACAAATATATTTTAATTTTTTTCAAAGATTTTATTTATTTATGCATACAAGAGATGGGGTACAGGCCAGAGTTGCCAGGGTGAGAGGACCCACCAGAGAGAGTGGGAGCATAACAGGCAGATCGACTGAAGTACACTGCTGAGGGGAGCAACAGGAAAGGCAGGAAAGTTCTGCTGCACCATGTGGGTCCCCAGCCTGGCCAGGGATCAAACTCTTGCTGCAGTGTCTGTGGAAGCCCCACAGTGTGGTGCTCAACCCCTTGGGCCACCAGATATTTTTGACATTTGTTAGTACATTACTTGATCAACTATCAATCATTGGTCACATTGTAAAATAAGAAGGAAGATGAAAAACAATACTTTCTATAGAAGACACTTTATGTTTCATTACAGAAAATAATCAGAGTAATCTAAACTTATACGTAAGTCATATTTTAAAAAAATCCACTCAGGAAATTTCTTTAAACTATAGAAACATTCTTATGATAACCAACATATAGAAAAACTAAATGAATTCCAAATCTTTCACCCATTTAATAAAGGGTAAATTTCTTCAGTTCTGATGTTTATTTTTCTTACCTCTTTTTGTCAGGTTAGCCCAGTTGTGCTCAGTGAGACCTACTATAATGTATTTCTTCAATGACTTTATAAGGAATAAATATATGCTGGCTCTCACTGCAGATTTACTATAGTTATTACCTTAATAACTATGAGGTAGAACCCAGGAATCAATTATTAACAAACCTAGCAGTACTCTTAATAATCAGGAAATCTGGGGGGAAACTATATTGAAACAAGGCAAGAAAGGGAAATAAAATAATCTTTATTAATTTCAGGAATTTTCAAAGTTAAAAATAATTTAAACTTCATAATTTAAACTTCATAAACTTCATAATGTAATTGAAATAACATTATTTAACAATAGACAAACCAAAGTTTAGAATGATTAAATATCTTGCTCACGGTCACATATTAAGTATTTGGGGGGTTATTTTGCCTCTATTTTTACTTCATTATTGTGTGGCACTACCAAAATTTCCAAACAAAGTTCAACTTTAAGTCACATGTATCTTGAAATTTCAAAGTGGAGGATGTTTTTCAGGGTTATCAGTTTGAATCAAAACATTATATTTTTACAAATTCACAATCACTAAATAAATTAATTTAATAAAAAATAAATGAGAAACCAAAAGAAAAACCAAATTCACAATTACATTATGCTAAATTTCACCACATCATATTTGTGCATTTTAAGTTTTAGCTCTGATAAATATTTCATTATCAAATAAAGCAACATATTAAGTTATTTAAAACTATTGGAAAAAAAAAAAGGTTTTCCAGTCCAGCATATAAGAAACAGAAAATCAGGCCTCCCTGGTGGCACAAGGGGTTAAGTTTCAGCACTATGAATCCAACCCCAGCCACTGCAGCACTAGTTTGATCCTGGGCCAGGGAACTAACTCACATGGCACAGCAGACCTCTCCTGTCAGGCCCACCACTCCCCTCAGCAGTGCTTTCAGCAACATCATGTATTCTGCTCTCCACTCTGTCTCTGGTGAATCCTCTCACTCCCCTGCACCTTTGGCCTACTGTCCAGTTCTTGTATGAATAAAGTTTCAAAAAAAGAAACTTGGGAAGTTGCCACTATGTCCTAACAAACTGACGAACAAACAAAAGTCAGTAATTTTAGATACATAAGAGAAATGAAGTTATAACAGGTTGGTCTCCAGAGAAAGGGGAGGTTCCAGGTTCCCTGATGTACCCAAGGAGGAAAGTGTTGCTGAGCAGGGAGGAGAGCAGCTGGAGATCTGGAGGAGGCACAAGGTGCAGAGACTATGAAGAAATTGCACTTGCTTTTGGTCCTGACTTGTTTAAACAGATGTGAGTGAGAGAACCATGGGAGATCAACAATGGCAGCTTTGATTTTTATTTTGCTCTTTTCCTTTAAGACTTGTCTGACTGTTTCTGACCTTTTTCTATGGGTATTCAGCAGAAAGTGCTTTATGCTTCTGACAGGCTTTTGGGCCTCATGGGTCCTGCTTTAGGCCAACCCTGTTTGGCTGAACATTTACATACGAGGGGTTGGGTAATTTCAAGTGCTTGATTTAGTAACAATATCTTTTGTCTTTTCTGTATTACACATTAATTGTATTAAAGTTCCTTTCCATTAAAGGTTTTATGCATTAAAATATGTTTTGTCTTAAAGCAGTAGATGGCAGAAACTATTTATAATGGGTAGGTTTGAGGGTCCTGGGATGCCTCTCTCCCTCCCCTGTAACAAAGTCACAGGGAAAACTACTGTCTCCCAAATTGGAGAGACCAACTCATAAATACATAATATATATATATGTGTATATATCACAAGTTACCAATTTACAAATATGAACTACAACAAACCCATGTGCAAAAATTACCATAGAAAACAGTTGCCAGTAAATATTCATAATGTCAAACTATTCTGTTATTAAAAAAAGAAAGGAAAAGATGAAATCTTGCCTTTTGCAACAACATAGGTGGAACTAGAGTTGATACTACACTAAACAGATCAGAAGGAGAAAAAAATGTATTTCATTGGTTTCATTCACATGTGAAATATAAATAAAACTAAGCCAAACAAAATAACACAAAAGCAAATAAGTGGATTCTGACAACAGAACTGAGTTTATTAGAGTGGTGGTGGAAACAAAATGTAGAGAGAATCCAGTGAACTGTGGTGGAGAGTTACTAGCACCCTAATGATGACGATAGTGTGCAAATACACATTGGAAGTGGTGTGAACCTGAACTTCTAAAATATATACCAGTGTTGTGAGTGTTTTTTCAATAATGCATACATACATAAAAGTGTTGAGATAAAAAACTGCCACCTGTAATTCTGGTTCTTGCAAAATTATCATTGAAGAGTGAAGGACAACTTAAAATCTTTTACAGAAAAACAAAAATTAAGGGAACTTTTTGCCAATAGATTTACAATGCAAAAAATTTAAAGGAAGTGCTTCAGAGAGAATGGAAATTAATAGCCTAGAAATCTGAATCTACATTGAGAAGGGAAATGTAAAGATAAATAATAAATTAAGGCAAAAAAGATCATTTTTTCTTACTTTTAATTGATACAACAATGTAGTGTAGGTGTCTGACAATAAAGCTTTTGATTGCCAAAGTATTCATTTCAAAAGACATTCCTCTTGAAAAAATACTTTGTGGATATATGACAAGAAAAATGACTGGATAAGAAACTAGATTTCCCATAAACATGAAGTTTTCATTTCAGAAAACCCTGGGTCACTTAGGTTATCTCCCTCTTGACTACCCTCTCTCCATTCTCACCAAGAAAAGACAGGAATTGTTAAAATGGCTCAAGCAATAGATTTAGCTGTCTGTCATCTACAGAAGACCCAATTAGATATATAGATAAATATAGATTAAAAATAATCTATACGGGACCTTCCTGGTGGTGCAGCAGGTTGAGTGCCGCACTGTGAAGCATCCAAAGCACAGCAGCACAAGTTCAATCCCCAGCCAGGGAAAGACCCACATGGCACAGCAGAACTCTCCTGCCTCATCCACTGCTCCCTTCACCAGTGTATTTCTGTGGATCTGCCTGTTCTGCTCCCCACTCTGTCTCTGGTGAATCCTCTCACCTCCTGCAACTCTGGCCTGTACCCCAGTTCTTTATCACAAAAACAAATAAATCTTTAAAAAATAATCTATACTTTCCTCCATCCCATACCATGTTAACATTGATCAAAAGAGTGAGAATAGTTATATTATTATCAAAAAAGCAGAATTTAAAGTATAAAGTGATCATAGGCATTATGTAAAGAGGAGCATACAAAATGATAAGGGGAGAAATTCTTCAAGAAAAGAACAATCCTTATTGTTTATGTAACTAACAATAGAACACCAACAGAATGAGAAATTTACAGAAAGGGAACGTTGAAAATGTTCAGTATCTGCCTAGTACAGAATGAATTAAAACATCATGAATATTTTATGAAACTGAATAATTATATTTTAAAATAGTACATATTATTTGCAAGGGTTAAGCATTTCTTTTGGGTGTACTACAAGAGAACTACAATACACACACACCTACACATATAAAATAATATATAGATGACTTATAAAAGTTACAAAAATTCAAACATATGGGGCCTCCCTACTGGTGTAGGGGGTTAAATGCTGCACTGTGGGGCTTCCACAGCCATTGCAAGGCAAGTTTAAACCCCAGCCAGGGAGGGAACCCACATGGTTCTGCAGACTTCTCCTGCCTCCTCTCAGCAGTCTATTTCAGTCTATCTGCCTGTTCTGCTCCCCATTCTGTCTCTGGTGAATCCTCTTGCCTGCCCCCCCACCTCTGGCCTGTACCAGTTCTTTTATGCATAAACAAATAAAATCTTCAAAAAATTCAGACATGAAATGTAGAGGAACTATAATATTATTTTTCTAACAAGTAATAGAGATTTTCATATGCACTGCTTATTAAACCCTCAGTACTTTGAGATATATCAAATCTATTTGTATAGTAACAGGTATAAAGTTTCTTTTTTTTTTTTAATCAAAGTCACAGTGCTATTATGCTTCTGGATTTGAACAAAAGTTACTGGTTCCAATTCAAGGCATTTTTAAAATTATATCAAACTTTCTTATGTACTTTAAACAATCCTGTAGCAGCATTAGCTATAAACTAATACACTGAATATAATTGCTATGCATACTAGTGGACAAATTTGAACAAGCAATTGATGGGTTTGTAAAAGCAAATTTAAAAAATTAATTTCAGACTATGTGATTTTTAAAGGCTCTTCTTCCTTAGGAATGCTTAGATATAATTTGATAAAAGGAACTTAAAGCTAGCAATTACTAGTTACTGCAGTTTCTTGGTATTAATGTTAGCAATTATATGAACTTTCCATTAAAACCATAAGAGGCAGTTGAACATGAATCTTTACAAGTTATTTAATTTTTATGGAGAGCTGGAACAATGCAAAAAAAAATAAGCTTTTTTTAAGAAGTGTTGCAACACAAATTCTGCAGATAAACCTAACAATGCAAAATTTTTGTAATAATGGGGCCCTCCCTGGTGGTGCAGTGGGTTAAGCAACGCATTACAAAGCAAACCGCAGACGCATTACAAAGCAAACCGCAGACACTGCAGCACTAGTTCGATCCCTGCTTTTGATCTCTGCTGCTGGCCAGGGAGTTGACTCACATGGCGCAGTCAGACCTCTCCTACCTGGCCCGCTGGGCCCTCAGCAGTGTGTTTCACTGCCTGTTTTGCCCCCTGCTCTGTCTGGTGGATTCTCTCACCTCCCCGTACCTCTGGCCTGTACCCCATTGCTTGTATGCATAAATAAATAAATCTTTAAAATTTTTTTTGTAATAATAATAATGTCTTAAAATTAATTCTAAAATATTTTCTTAATATTCATTCTATATTTGTTACATGTGAAAATTGTGCTTGGTTCTGGGTATTTTTGATCTCTGTTGCCATGAGATAAAGTAGAAGGTGGCTGAAACAGTTTCCTTGAGTAGGTCACTTACACTATAATGAGATAATTAATAGTTCATTTTCAGTTTTTGCTGAGTGGTATATTAGTACTACAGCTGGTTTTTTATGTTACTGTTCATGGATATCTGGCTACTTCCAATTCTTGTTACTAAGAATTAGGTTGGCTGTTATGTACATCTGTGTGTAGGATATTATGAGAACATTACTATCCCTCTCCTGGAATGAACTATCAGTAGAGCAATTGCTGAATTTTATTGTAAATTTATCTTTACAGAAAACTGCCTCAGCATTTTCTAAAGTGACTGCGACATTTCACATTTTTTCCAGCAATATAAAAGAAATGCAGATTTTCCCCACCACTTTGCATTTTCACTCTTTCTTATGTTTGTCATTCTGATAAATATGTGGTAATATTTCATTGTGGTATTCATTCATAATTCCTTAATGTTGAATACTTTTTCACCTGCCCATAGGCCACCTGTTTAAATTCATCAGCGGAATGTCCATTCATGTCATTTGTCCATTTACTAATTGTATATAGAGATTTACCCATCATCTATCTATCTTCATTTAATTAGTTTATGAATGAGAAAACACTATGACTACTTTCAATTACATGAAATTTGTTAAATTACATTTATGCTCAAAATAAGGAAAATTTTGAACAATACTTCATTTTAGAAAATATGTTTATTTAAAACTCAGTTCTTTCTGATCCTGACTGACATTCAATCTCTTGAACACTGACCGGACTCTACCTCCCAACCTTAAGTTATACCAGGAGTAACATGAACAGACATTTCTACAAAATAATTAAAAATATCAGTTAGCAAAATTACAGTCAATCACCCAATGTAGACCTTAATATCAGAGTGAACTGTACATAGGACAAACTTTTCTAATTATGTAATGCATTCACACCTTTAAGATACTCCTCTTGGGCCTCCCTAGTGGCACAATAGGTTAAGCACTGCACTATGAAGCAAAATGCAGTCACTGCAGCATGAATTCGATACCTGCGCCCCACCAGGGAGTTGACCCACATGGCTCAGCAGAACTATCCTGCCTCACCTGCTGCTCCCCTCAGCAGTGTGTTTCAGTCAGTCTGCCTGTTCTTCTCTTCACTCTCTCTCTGGTGAATCCTCTTACCGTCTTCACCTCTGGCTAGTAACCCAGTTCTTGAATGCATAAATAAATGAAACATTTTTTTAAAAATATGCTCCTCATAATTTTTCTTAAGGACTTGTTTCAGTTGGGTGTATCACATTTTTCTCTGATGTGTTATTTAACTCTTATCACTCATTCAAATTCATATCTACTTTGTCATGATTTACATACTTGGCCTTTGGGAAGATGAGAGCATTGAAGTGATTTGTCAGTTTCTCCATTGATTTTGTAATTATAAAGTACTTCATAGTAGCTGTTCCTAGGTCAGAATATCTACGCTTTCCATTATTTTCTTGAATCAAAAGGATGAATGTGATAGAAGAAAGAGAAATATGCAAAATATCATATAAATCAAGTAGAGATCTCCCCAAAGAAAGAAGCATGCAATAATGAATAATGAAATTATAAAAAAAATATATCATTTTGTAAAAAAAAAAAAGAAAAACTTTTCTGAAGGTAATACAATAGCTAATCCTCTAAAAAGGTAAATGTGTTCTTATGGGGTATTACTGATTATGCTCATAAAAATGTACTACAAGTCAATTTTGAGTAAATACAGAAGTAATCTGCAAGATGCAGTGATCAATAAAGTCAGTTAACAATAGAATAATTATATATGGGTTTCATGCTTCAAAAACAGCATACCTATTCAATTGACAGAACCTATTCAGTTTGATCACTTCCAGAAAATTCCCATTTTCATAAACTGAATGTTTTTGGAATTAGTGAAATCCAATAATTTTGTGTATTCTACTATTTAGCATGATCATTTATGATAATCATGTTATTTATATTCACAAACTAAACTTTATAGTTACTTCTTTTAATCAAATATTCACAAGTGTTAACTATGTTAAGATAACCAGGAGGCCTGTGTAGCTATCAGCTACACATTAAATGAGATCTGATTGTCCTTTGGTAGTCATGATTATTAATCTCTCTGAACAATCTGTTGAAATTATACTTTGGGTTAATAAATTGGTTAGAAAGGAAGATCAGTGGAGGGGATTATACTCAGCGAAGCAAGTCAGAAGGCAAAAGAAAAATACCAGATGGTTCCTCCCTTAGGAGGAACATAAGGGAACCAAATAAAGATCAAGGAAAGGAATAAG
>JAGFMF010011827.1:9983086-10070330 GCA_019455555.1 Galemys pyrenaicus
TGGTGAGATGGTGATGGGGAATACATGGGGATTACAATTAATGGCAAGTATATGTAAATTTTAAAATATTTTAATAAAAAATAAATAAATAAATAAAAGGGAAAAAAAAAACAAAAGAAAGGAAGATCAGTATAGCATGAATTGCTCAGAATCCACAGAAACCCTGCCATTTTTGTGTCATAACATTACATACTTTTATGCAGTTTTGTCTTTTGAACAGTAATTGAACAACTACAGGTTAACTACAGGTTATTATACTTGCCCAACACTATCAAATTGAGTTACCAGAATAACTAAAGATTACTGTATGCATGTCACTGCTTTAAGTGGTTTCTGCAGTTTCACTCTCTCTTCCTTTATATATTTATACACTCACACACGCATATGTCACAAAGGTATAAACACTAGTGTGGTGTTACGTTGTGATGGTGGTCAGGAGTAAGAGAAAGAAATATTTCTGTCTTTCTGTATGCATGTATGTGTGTGGAGGGGTTTATTTGTGTCAGCAAGAATAGGAAGGTTGGTATTTATGTGTTTACAATATCATCTTAAAAACTGGTCTATAGAAATTGAATGAATCACTTTTAAAGTCCGACAGCTTTGCAGTCAATGGTATCTCCATCAGAAATAGATGTTAATTTTTTTTGATGAAAATGAGAATCTAATCTACTGATTTTGTACTAGTAGATAAAAATAAGTGGGCCATAATAATACAGTGCAAGAGGTAAAGTGCATGCCATAACTTGCATAAAAATTAATAGTGAGTTCAATAAATTCAGAAAAGAATGAATTTGCAAAATCTTTACTGAACAGTAATATTTTCATATTCCAACCCATTTAAGGAGAGCAAAACAGCTGCTAGTTGTCCAAGAATGCTATTACAAATAGCCAGAAGTCACAGACAGGTTATTTGTTCTCAGAAGTCCATATACCACAAGTGAAATAAATTATAACAAATTTGTATTAAATATTTTATAAAGCATATAAAATCATTAAGAACTTTCATTTTCATTAAAATAAATGAATAAACAAGTGCAAAGGAAAATGGAACATAAAACAGTTTATGGAAATTAGTAATTTTGGAATCAGGTGATATATAAATACCTACACCAGGGTTTTAAGCATTGGAGACAACCGCTCATCAAACAATGGGAAAATAGGGCACATTCCGGTGAAGAATTAAAGGGGGAATGCTGACATGAAGCTGGAGAATTAGGAATGTATACCATCAAAAAAGGTATTCTGATAAATTTCCCCTGCTGCCAAACACCCCAGGACTAGGGGCAATAGTACATTCCAGAAACAAGACTAAAAAAATAGAAAGGACACTAAGATAAGGGCTGGGACACAGAGACTTCATTCTGGGCACAAAGACATTAAAGCAGCAAGAGTGAGACCACAAGGAAATAACTAATCACAAAGAGACTGATAAAGCTATGGAATCATTAAGGAAAGAAGGTACATATTCCCTGAGGCAAGATTCCACTATGGCTTCCTTGCTCTCCCTGGTCTGGTTCTGCGTGACTGACAGTCCCAATTATTTCTATACCTTTTCTCCTTAATAAATTTTTCTTTCTCTAAACAAATTTGCCTCTTTTCTGCTTGATTGCCAGAGCATCAGGAAGTTGCAGCTGCAGACTCATGAGGCACCAATCCATGGTGGTCTAGTGTCTAGGACTCAGCACTGACTTTGGCAGCATGGAATCCATTCCTGGCTGCAAGAGCAGACCTGAAAACCTGAAGTTACTATGTCACTACCATCTCCAGCATATAGACAAACATACACTTAGCACATAACACCTTCAATGCAAAAGAATATGAACACAATTACTGTGAAATAGAGAGAAAAGAAAGAGTTCGTTAAGTTTCCAATTAAACACCCAAAGTTACCCATCCACTTGTGGGTAAATACCCAGACAACAGGGTTAACACAAGCAGGCAGCTGAGGCCCAAAAACTTGCCACAATTCTAAGACATCTTCTGGTGAGGATCCATCAGAAAGGGGCAGAAGGGGCCAGGCAAGTCTGGAAGGAAAAGAGGAAAATCAAAGCCAAGATAAAGGCTGCCACTGTCAGCCTCCCCATGGGTGTCTCACACATATCTCTGTCACTTTCAAGTGTCTGCTTCCAGTCCGTCAATTCCCTGGTACAAGTCCAAGGCTGAGACTTCACATGTCTTTCTGCTCCTTGTGTCTCCTCCAGTCCTCTCCTTCCCTCTTCTTTCTGAAGTCCTTATGTTATAGGGCAGGGTGAAGGGCACTCCATAACTTCCAAACCTGTCTGTTCTAAATAGGTATTGCCATCTGCCGCGTCAAGACAAAACATATAGACTTTTAATAGAAAGGAACATTAGAAAAATTAATGTGCAGTACAGAAAAGACAGAGAATATAAATACCAAATCTAACACACAAAGTTACCTAACCCCTCATCGGTAGAAGTCCACTGAAACAGGATTGGCCCAAAGCAAGGCCTGAAACCCTGCCACAAGTCTAAAGCATCATCTAGAAGGAGATGTCAGAAACAGACAAGTCTGGAAGAAAAAGAGTAAAATCAAAGTCAAGATAAAAGCTACCATTGTTAACCTCCCCGACGGGTCTCTCACCCACATCTGTTTCAACCAATCCAGGACCAAAAACCAAGTACAGCTTCATCACATGTCTGCTCCACATGCCCCCTCCAGGTCTACTCCTAGCTCTCCATACTGCTTCCTTCCTGCCCAAGTCTCCTCTCCAGCTTCTTCTCCTCCCTGCTCAGGTCCACCCTGCCCTGGGTGGGGCAGGGAACATGGAAACTCCCCTTTCTATGGATATCACACTGTTACAAGTCTTAACCTGCTGTAGAATCAGAGAAAAACTATTTCTCATTTTAACAAATAGTGTTTATTATGTGATATAAAATTGTTCTAGGTGTTAAGATTCATTAGTGATTCATAGCAAAAATTTCTGTCAGCATAACTGGACCAAAAGTTAAGTGTCTCAAAAACTTTATATAATAGAAAAGAAACAGGTATCTTGTCAGCAAGGACTAATAATTGTAGACATTTGTCAGAATTTGTAAAGTATTATTTATAGCCAAGATGTTTAAATTTATTAGAATTGTTGTGAGAAAGAATAGGCCAGAGGTATGGGGATGAATTCACCAGAGACAGAGACAGAGTAGAGAACAGAAAAGGAGGCTTTAGTAAGATAACTGCTCAGAGAAGCAGCAGGTAAAATGGGAGAGGTCTGTGCACTAAGGATTTGGGTTCCCTTTTATTTGTTACCTGTTTCAGTGGGTTTTTCATGAGTTAGTCTCTGTTGGTTGCTAAGTGCTAGGGCATCAGGTTTCTGTGGGCCTTCCACACAGGAGGTGTCCTGCTGAGTTCTGTCTGCCAGAAATTCTTGATCGCCCCCTACTGGTCATGTGAACCTTGGCCAGGTACCCATGGCACCTCTAAGGGTTCCCCTTTCCGATCTATTTTGTGTCTCCCAGCATCTTCATCTACACAAAGTGCAGAGACCAAGTTTTAATTGTATTAAGTGATACCACAACACAGAGCAAAGATTATAGATGGTATAGTTTTCCCATATAGATTTCCTCTCCTTGAGACCTGGGCACTCATTCTGCAAGAATATGGCCTGCCAAAGTTAAGCTCACTGAGCCACTTAAGACTATTCTCCGCCAAAGGAACAGTGAAGTTTCTTTCCCTTGGGGCAGTCTGCAGCAAATCACAGGCACTACAGGAGTACAAAGGTCAACTTCTTTGCCTTGGTTGGGACTAGACTAAAGGTTATCTCAGCTGCAAGGCCCATAAAGTAGATTGAGACTTTGCTAAAATTGAATCAAAATTAAATTTCTGCCTTTTTTTTTCTTCAGTCCTGCTTTTTTCTCTTTTTACATGTGTTGTTGCTTTACAATAGACTTACTATCTACAAATCTCAAAGTTTGTGTCTTGGGAATTCATACCAAAGGCAACTGATAACAAGATTGATAAAAAGCTGATTCTAAATTAAGTGTTGTATTTTTTTGTTGACTTGCCAACCAAATAAATGACAGTGGAGAGCTCTTTTCTGAAAGTTTGGAAGTTTGTAAACCACAGACATATGCATCTACTGGGGTAAGTATCACTCTAATATTGATTATTATATATATAATATATGATATATGATATATATACTAAATAATAAAGACAAGTATTAAAGATAATATGCAGAAAAAGGATTGGGCAGAAATATAATAAAATCATAACAATTTTATATAAAGTATAGGAAATATAATTTGTCTTTTTCCATTAATTTCTCATTCTTCATTTTTAGTGAGAAAATACATAAACTAAAAAAAGCTAGATTGTGAAATTCAAGCTTAGTTATATAGTTAAATATGCTAACACACCATTTTAGATTCAGATAAATAGAATATCACACAGAAATTAATTTTATTAAGCTTTAAAATTTGGATAAATTGAACATTAAAATGTACTTTTAATGTGAAGTTTTGACTTTTATATTACTTTAGTCACTTTCATATACTATATCATGTGACATACTTAATCACAAAGAGCTGTACTCATATCTTGAAGGCAGCTATTTTATCTACTTTTATAACAGCAACTCCATTCTTGTTTTTCATTGTATCTCTCCCAAACATTCTGTAATTTTCGAATGATATAATCATTGGCTAAGAGAACAGTTACCAATCAGCAATCTCCTTTATACTCTCTCCATCTCAACTTAGTGCTTGTGTAGCATATGTGAACTGTGGTCATTTCATTAAGGTTCAGATTTGCCATAGTAGAAAAACTCCTTATTATCTGTTTATACTGGAACAAAGACATCTGAACTGGACTAAAAGTTAAGTGTCTCAAAAACTTTATATAATAGAAAAGAAACAGGTATCTTTCAGCAAGGACTGATAATTGTAGACATTTGTCAGAATTTGTAAAGTATTATTTATAGCCAAGATGTTTAAATTTATTAGCATTAAATTTCTTTAAGTACACTTACCTCATCCTTCTCTTTTTCCAATTAAAAATCCAACTTCTACCCCCTAAGGGGGTTCATTTTAAGTTTTGTGAACATTAATATGCAGAAATACTATTTAAATGCTGCAAGGAATAGAAAGATAGTGCCCATACAAGTGTAAATCACCAACTGCCTTGCTTATGTAGAGGGAGTGATATTGTTTATCCAGCCCCAACTGAACTGGAACTGAGCAGGAGGTCTTGCTGAGGTTCTACTGGACTGTTAACCTTTGTTCCAGGGATTTATAAAAGTCTCCTGTGAGGCATGCACTTTCCAATCAGTCTTTTTTGTTGTTCGTCTCTAAGTGAACCCATTTTGCTATTGGAATAACTAGCTGCTTTTGTTTGAGGCCAGCAATTCTACCTTAAAACTATAAGCCTCAAATTGCAATTCTTTAATTCAAATAAATACTTGACTGTTTTTCATTTAGTTCTTTTTTTTCTAGGTGAACATATACATTTAATTTGTTGGCATTACACATTATCAATAATCACAGATATGACAAAGACAGCATCCTCTTTTTTTATCATTACAGTCATTGGTGGAATATTCCACCCTTGACTATCATGATTGAACTTTTCTTTCTTATTTTTGTTTGTTTTTAATTTTGTTCTTATCTAAACTAACCTTGTCTACATTGCCTTCTAAAATCAAAGTTAGCTGTTATACTTAGTCCTTTCTTTATGTTTAATTTGTTCTTCCTTTTTCATTGTTGTTGCCAGTGTTCCATATAAGGATGCTTATCATCTTCCCATAGACTGATTCAATATCCTTTTGTTACACTTCTTTCCCATCCTGCCTGTACATACTATCATATCTCTCTACTGTTGTTAGAAAACATTACAAAGTATAGCTGTAATAGGGTGTTTTTTAGGAAAGGGGGAAGTTTTAGAATTTAGGTTTTGTTTTAAATAAGTGGAGTTAAGTAGAAATAAGAAGATGTTGGAGAGAGGAGAAATAGAAGGATAGAAGGAAGTAGGATGGAAAGTGGTAAGAAGGTTTGGAGGAGGTATGTAAAGTAGAGGGATATGTGAAGAAATTGTGTTTGGTTTTTTGTTTTAAACTGGTTAAAACAGATGTGGGTGAGAGACCCTTGGGGAGGTTAACAATGGCAGCTTTCATCTTAATTTTAATTTTGCTCTTTTCCTCCCAGATTTGTCTAACTCTTTCTGACCCTTTTCTATGGGTCTCCACTGAAAGGTTCTTCTGACTTGTGGCAGGCTTTTAGGCCTTGCTTTGGGTCAATCCTATTTAGCTTAACTTTTACACTTAAGGAGATGGGTAACTTTAAATGCTTAACTTAGTAACTGTATTCTTTGTCATTTCTGTATTATACCCTAATTATATTAAAGTTCCTTTCCATTAAAAGCCTTATATATTTATCTTGATGCAGCAGATGGCAAAACCCATTCAGAAAGGGCAGGTTTAAAAGTACTAAAATGTCCTTCTCCCTGCCCTGTAACATAGTGATGGTCATATTGAATCTTAAGACAAGTTAGGGTTAAGTAGGAAGCTTAAGGGACAGCACAGGAGGGATTTCAGGAGAGTTAAAGAGGCTTCTGTGATAAGGGCAGTAAATTCTAATAGGTGATAGCCAAAACATATACCAGAGATGAGATCAGAAAGTCTAGGAAGATAAAAAACATTTCATAGAATAAGACTTTGGACAGGGGAGGTAAAAGGAGAAACTCTAAAGTAAGACATGGGAAAATGGGCTCATCTGCCTTGAGGACTACGGCCACTGGGAGAAAGAGACAATCACAAAGTAGGAGGATGAGATTTTAAAATAGAGAAAAGAAAAAATTTAAATTGCCTAGACACAGGCCAATGACAATGTATTCTTTTGCCTTCCTTGACACCACTGTTTTGGAGTCTTTGCTTTTGTTTTTTTCTCTAAACTTTTTTTTTACTCACTAAAGATTTGCTTCTCTCTGCTTATTTATCTAAAATTATGTCTACTAATTCCAGTCTCTGGCTTTGTGAGACAAGAAGGCAGGATGGTTCGACGGTTCCCAACAGACACTTGCTTCAATATAAGTCCATATTCATCTGATTTACAGACCCTTTATGGAATTTGTGGTTCTTAACTGGATGGCCCGTTTTCTCTCTAGTTCCCTTACACGTAATGATATTTAGTTGGCGTTCTCTCTTCCTGTCCCAGAATATTTGAGGTAACACATGGATTTTGCTCCAGTTTTTCTAAATGTGATTGGCATCTCCCTTCTGTTCTAGGGGAATTCCTTAATGGTCTTGTTTAATCTTTATGGTGATTTGCACAATCCTCTCTGAATACCCATAATATATGAATCATTATTTCAGATCATTCCTCCTAAGGTTTTTACAATTACTAATTTGCTTGTCTGCAATGATTTTCTCTAAAATAGATTCATCTTTGAATTTTCCTAGGTCTCCATATCTTACTAAAATATGATACCATCACTTATTTTCCTTCATTTAAACTAGTATACTTCATAATTTCACTGCCCTAAAAATCCTCTATGCTCTGACTATTCATCCCTCCATTCCTCAACCCCAAGCAACAAAAAAAATTTAAAAAAAAAAACACAAATTCCAACTATTCCACCTTGAGATATTGCTTTTCTTCAAACTGAAAATAAAATATAGAAACATTTAAAGCAAAACCTTCCTCATGGAATAACACTAGATGGTACCATGCATTTCTTTCTTGAAGATATAGATCCTTAAAATAATTGAGTTTTACCTAAGATGTTCAGAAGTTTCTCTAAATATACTAGAGTGGGACTATTTTGACACAATAACATATGCCACAAACTACCAAAGGCTGTAAAATGTGCCAACAGTATAAATTGTTTTAAAAACAGAGTGGGCAAGTATTTGGAGGAAAGAAATATTGAAGGGCAGACCTGCTAAATCAAAAGGAAGTGATGGGCAATAAATGCCACGCTACTGAGTTCTTGTAAGATTTACTGCAAATTCTTACTGTGCAGTAACCTTATTTTTTTTCTTGTGATGAAAATAAAGTTATTTTAGGGTACTATGCCAAATCTCATGAAATACCATGACAAAAGCATTTTCTGCATGGAATGCTAAAATGCTTTTGTAAATTACTGGTATTTTAAGCCCCAATGAACTACCACTATTTTTGAAAAAAACTTTTTTTGAGTAATTTTGTTTTATTTAATTTTTTGTTACAAGTATTTTATTATTTTGTAATTTTTAGATGTGCATTTATTTGAAGGAGTTCTTGTAATATGTCACTACCCATGGAAACTAAAATATATAATTTTTAGTGGGGAAGATGATATTAATGCCCTGATATGGCATGTAGTTAGCATTGGATTTTCTGTAAATGAGATGCATTTCATTTTTAGTCACTTTTCTTGGCCCACATTTTACTAAGTACACTTATTTAGAATGGCCATCCCACTGAGATTTATTTAATAAACTTAAGTGACACAGAGTGATATGACTTATGCCAAAATATAATAAACACTGTAAAAGTTGTATTTAAAAAATTTCTGTCAAATTCAGTGGGTGTAAATGTGATTTATCCACACAAGTGTTACGTTCACACGTCCCCCACATACTTCTTTCTGCAATGCTCTTTAATTGAATTAATGCAGACTCCTTTTCTCAAGATAGAAACTTTGGAATAAAACTTGTCTGCCCTTCCTCACTTACTGTGATAGACTTGGAGATGTCTTACCACCCAAATCTCCCTGCAAAATCAATCTTCTTTCCCAAATACTAGAAGACTAGTCAAAGGGGATTGCTTTCGCTTTAGTGAGCTACTTCTATCAGCCTATGCCATTGTTGAAAGTGGAACCCATATCCAATGATTAATTGTATAAGAAACATAAACCTCTCATTTTCCCCCATGGCAGGGCATCTCAAACCAACCATTCAACTATCAGATCTCCCTTTTTGGTTTTTTGAAACTGTTTGGCCTCTGTCATAGTTGGATTTCTTGCTCTACTCATCCCAATTTCCTCTTTCCCTATTTTTAAAGAAATATTTTATTTATTTTTGTGTAGAAGAACTGGGGTGTAGGTCAGAGGTGTGGGGTGTGTGAGAGAAGATTCACAGAGGCAGAGTGGGAAGCAGAAAAGGAAAATCTACTGAAATACACTGCTGAAGGTGTTACAGGGCAAGGAGAGGGGCACCTCAGAACCCCCAAACCTGCCCTCTCTGAATGGGTTCTGCTATCCGCCACATTAAAACAAACATATAAGACCTTTAATGGAAAGAACTTTAATACAATTAGGGTACAATACAGAAAGGACAAGGAATATAGTTACTATAAGTTAAACATCCAAAGTTACCCATCTCCTTGAGGGTAAAAGTCCAGCCAAATAGCATTGGCCCAAAGCAAGGCCCAAAAGCCTGACACATGTCTAAAGGACATTTCAGTAGAGACCCATAGAAAAGAGTAAGAAAGAGTCAGACAAATCCAGGAGGAAAAGAGAAAAATCAAAATCAAGGTGAAAGCTGCCATTGTTAACCTCCCCACAGGTCTTTCACCCACATCTGTTCCAACCAGTCCAAGACCAAAAAGCAAGCAGTTTTTTCACATAGCCCTCTGCTCCATGTGCCCCCTCCACGTCTCCTTGCTGTTCTCCATCCTACTTCCTTCTTCCTCCTTCCTTCTGTCTTCCTCTCTGCAGAATCTTCTTTCCCTGCTCAGCTCTACCCACTTAGAGTGGAACCGGGATTCTGGAACTTCCCCCTTTCCTGAGGACCACCCTGTTACAAAGGGAGCAGTGGGAGAGACAGGAAAGGTCTGCTGAGCCATGCGGTTCAGCTCCCTGACTAGGAATCAAATTCAGGTCAATAGCCTGAGACAGTACTAATACCACCAAGGAGGCACTTCCTCTGTCCCCTTTTAAAGGTATGAATACACATCATGATCTTTAGGAACACACTGAAGAATAAGGATATCTGTTGAACAGACAGTCTCATTATTGTCTTGCTGAAATGTCCTTCTTTATCCATGAAAATTTATCTCACAGATTCACCCAAAACCACACTTTCCTAATGATGTCTTTTTTTTTTTTTTAATTGAATTCCCTCTAACTTTCCAGACTGAGTTGGGGCCTATTAATCAATTGAATTTATTAGTATAAAGTTTTCTGAAGGTAATGAATTCATTTAAATCACTAGCAAAGGTATTGGGACATAAGTGGTGGTCCATAACTTATGTAGATCTGGAATGACTACAGAACACATTAAATAAGTATCATAAACAACAGTTCTCAGTTGAATATAATTATGCTTAGTAGAGAAACAATACAATATTCATGTAAAAATACTTAGAATTGTCTGGTAAATTTTATATTCACCTATATAATACTCATTTTCAGAAATGCCTATAAGGGACAATTCTATGTAGGATTTTTACCTTTCAAATATTGATTTAAAAAAGGGTTGATAGGGCCTCCCTGGTGGTGCAAGGGTTAAGGCGCAGCACTCTGAAGCTATCCACAGGCACTGCAGCAGGAGTTCTCTCTGGCCAGGGCGGTGACCCACGGTTCAACAGACCTATCCTATCTAGCCCACTATTTCTCTCAGCAGTGTATGTTAGTCAATCTAGCTGTTCTGCTCCCCATTCTGTCTCTGGTGAATCCTCTCACCCCAGATATATAAATAAATAAATCACTCACCCCAGATATATAAACAAATCAGATACATAAATAAATCTTTAAAAATAAATAAGAGTTGATAAAGATAACATTCGGTATGATTTGATTTAAATTACTTCCTACAGTACTTTTATAAAAATGTGGCATTCGTAGTGGAGAAAAAAATGATAAGTTAAAAAATACTGTTTCCTCTCCTAAAATATGAACTAACTTAGCAAGGAGTCTACCAAATGGAATATTTGGTGTCCCACATGTGTGGATTAATATGGATTGAATGAACTATTGTGTGTACATTTATATCACATGTACATTATTCAAATCAATAAATTACACTTATTTTGATACATGCATATAAATACATACATCAATTTCAGTATTCTACAATTCTAAATTCAGAAAGGACAAGTAAAGGGCACACTACAATTTCTCTGGTTAGTTCTATTTTTTAAGTTCTTTCTTCTATCAATCTTATCTTTAAATTAACTGGTAGGGTCTAAATCAATATCTTCCCAGGGCTTTTGTTACCTTATCTTGATTTGGTGTTTCTGAACTAATGACAAAAAAGCAGTTTATATTTAGGGTTAGCTTTTCAGTTTATCTATCTACTGATAGATAAACATTTTTTCAGACAATCACTAACTTTTAGATTAAAGTAGCCATTTTCAGTTTTAATAAAAACTTTAAACAATTAGCAGTTTTTATTTTTCCACTTGTTTTTATTATTTTTTTAAAGATTTATTTATTTATGAATACAAGAGCTGGGGTACAAGCCAGAGTCACGGGAGGTGAGAGGAATCACCAGACAGAGTGGGGAGCAGAACAGGCAGATGGACTGAAACACACTGCTGAGAGGAGCAGCAGGCAAGGCAGGAGAGGTCTGCTATGCCATGTGGGTCCCCTCCCTGGCCGGCAGCAGGGATCGAACTCGTGCTGCAATGGCTGCGGTTTGCTTCACAGTGCATTGCTTAACCCACTGCGCCACCAGGGAGGCCCTGTTTTTATTATTTTAATTTGGAAACTTTTAGTTAATTATTTCTAGAAATTTTTCTCCCTTTTATAGATTCTTCTATTAAGAACTCATTTTCCAAAAATATTTGATGAATCTATAAAATTTAATCCATTTAATTATTACTTACATCAGACTCACTAAGAATATATGGATTATTTCACTCAAAATTTTATACATCATTTTTATCATATCTTCAGAAAAAATAATTATAATAATAAAAGTAATAGTCATAACAAAGTTTTCTTCTTTGGAAGTAATAGATACTTTGGATTTGAGGGCCTCCCTGATGACGCAGTGTTTTAAGCAATGCACTATGAAGCAAACCACAGCCACTGAACCACGAGTTCTATCCCTGCCGCGGGCCAGGGAGGCAACCCACATGGCACAGCAGACCTCTCCTGCCTCACCCGCTACTGCCCTAGGCAGTGTGTTTCAGTCAGTCTTCCTGTTCTGCTCCCCACTCTGTCTGGTGAATCCTCTCACCTCCCTGGACTCTGGCCTGTACCCCAGCTCTTGTATGCATACATACATAAATCTTTTTTTTTTTTTTAAAGTAATAGATACTTTGGATTTGAGAGAACATTTCTCCTCATTTAACAATTTTATTTTTTAAAAATTTCTTTTATTTATGCATACAAGAACTAGGATCTATACTAGAGGTATAGGGGTATAAGAATATTCACTAGAGACACAGTAAGGAGCAGAACAGGCAGATCGACAGAAATATACTGCTGAAGGGAGCAGCAGGTGAGACAGGAGAGGTCTGCTGTTGCTGTACCATGTGGGTCAGGTGATTGGGGATTGTGAAATGACTGGGATAGATTGATAGCACTGAAACTTTAACCCCTGTGCTACCAGGATGGCCCTTACTATTTTAGATTAAATATTGATCTTATAACCATTATTCATATAGATACTACCTTACTGAGACACACTATTCACATTCATTTTATTTAGGTTACTATTAAAAGGTAACACTCAGAACTCAACAAAAATATTCTCCTAGTTTATTATTGCAGAGTTGCAATGGGGCTGTCAAATTTAGACTTATGGTAATACAGCCGAAAACCACTCTAGCTTTTAAAAAAAAAATCATGCAGAAATATATGAAGTAGAATTGACAAGTGAACAGCAATACTTATTTAAAGTGTGCAGTTTGGTAAGTTAGGACAGGTAAACTTCCACAACACCAATCCATAATCCAGACATATTCCACACTGCTTAATTCCTTTGTGTTGTTGTTTGTTTGTGGTAAGAATTGGTAACATGGGATTTATCTTCTTTGCAAGTTTTGCAGTGTACAATAACATATTTTTAATTCTTGTAATTATGCTATACAGGAAATGTTAAGAAATTAATTATTTTACATCCATTGTATAAAAATAAATCATTTCCCCAACTTGCAGTTCCTGACACCCACTACCTATTTGCTTCTATGGGTTTGAGGATTTTAGAAATATTTGGTGTAGTATAATGCAGTCTCTGTCCTTCTGTCACTGACATCTCAGTGTTATATGTTCAAAGTTTCATCCATGTTGTCACTCATGACAGAAATTCCTTCTTTTAAAGACTTAATAATATTTTATTTATGTGTATGTTAATATACACAAGCCATAATTTAAAAAATTCTGCCAGTGGGAGACACTTAGGTTGCTTTCATTCATAGCTATTATGGATAGTGTTACAATGAATATAAGGATGAAGATACCTCTTGAGATCTTGATTTTAATCCTGTGGAATTTATATTCAGAACTGGTATTTGTGGATCATATGGAAGATTTATTTTTAATTTTTTTCAGGAATTTTGAGACTGTTTTGAAAGATGTACCAGTTTACATTCTACTAACGTGAACTTAAGGATTTTCTCACATTAGTAAATATGAGGTTGTTTTCAAAATTTTAAGAAAATGGCAAACTATCATAGACATTCAGAAAGAAAAATTAGGAGCATTGAAAAGAGAAAAATATGACTCCCTGTAATAAGGAATGGATAATCATATGACTTCACAAGTATTTTTATCTTCTCTGTCACTCTTATTGCTTGGCCCTGATTGATTGTGTCTTGAAAGTTATTTTCTCTGACACATTTAAATAGGCCACATGAGATGGAGCTCACACTTTTCATGTAGAGACAGAGATGATATTCAATGGGCTTAATTCTTAAATGTGTCAACATTGGAAACTATGCCAAAATCTAGAATAAAGAAGAATAACATTTTAACAAATGTCCGGTATAAAATAATTATTTCACATTACTAGAGATAATGGGAAAATAGAGCATAACATTCATGACTGAAGCATAGATTTAACTCTTTTGGAAATTAATGAATAGGCAATATATACTAGGAACTAAAAAAAATGTTCAAAAATTAACATAATAACAGTATCTGATAACATCCCCACAACTCTTTTATGCATAATTCTATTTTTGCACCTACCATCATTAAGTGATTTATAATAGTTGTGCAACTGTTATGGGATTTATTACCTTTATCCCCAAGTATTGCCACCTTTCTATTCAACTGTCATCCTCTTACCCCTCAAATACACAAACAAACCTTCACTTGATGCAATTGAATTGAAGGTTGTTTTTTCTGCCTTTTTTTTTTTTTTCAGTATTTCAGTTAATGATAGGCACAGGATAAGTGATCAGTACATCTTTCTATAAGTTATCACCTTAAAAATGTGTTGTTTATGAATTTACTAGTTATAAGCCAAATTTAAATAATAGGATAAAATGTAACCATCCAAATTATTCAGAATTATAAAATCAAAACTGTAAATATTCAACATTACTAAACAACACATAAACCACTTTAATTTTCAGTTTTTAGATGATATAATTAAACTACCTAATAAAACATTCAAATCATATATTACATATAGAAGTAAAATAAAATGTGTTTTGAAGTAGATTAGAGCTACATATAGAGCAATATGATGAATAGTTTCAAATCTCATTAAGTAATACCCTTGAGTATCACTTCAAAGCTAGATCTCCAAAAAAAGAAACAGTTTACAACCTCAGGATATTCTTAGACAACTTGAATACTTTAGAAAAGAAAAACTTATTCTAAATGTGTTTTAATAATAAAAATTTTAAGAGCACAGAGTAATTGAAGCAGATATACCAATATTTAATAGTGATGGTGACTGGTTGAGGAAGCCATGTACATTTCTATAATTTTTGTCATATGCGTATATTTTCTGAATTTCATTTAAAAAGAAAATACTGCTTTTTTAAAAACTTTAGTAACAATTTTTTTTTAAAGATTTATTTATGCATACAAGCACTGGGGTACAGGCCAGAGGTGGTGGTGGTGGTGAGAGGATTCACCACAGAGAACAGGGAGCAGCACAGGCAGATCAACAGAAGTACACTGCTGAGGGGAGCAGCGGGCACAGCAGGAGAGGTCTGCCGCACCTTGTGGGTCCCCTCCCTGGCCGGCAGCAGGGATTGAACTTGTGCTACAGTGGCTGAGGTTTGCTTCCTAGTGTGTTGTTTAACCCACTGCGCCACCAGGGAGGCCCAACTTTAGTAACACTTTTTGTAAGCATATGAAAGATAGAATTTTAAAAATGAATCATAAAACAATTTTAAAATTAGTCAAATGTGGGTCTCCCTGGTGGCACAAGGAGTTGTTAAGTCTCAGCACTAAAAAGCTATCACAGGCACTGAAGCATGAGTTCAATCCCCATCCAGGGAGCTGATCCACACAGCACAGTAACTACTCCTGTCTCATCCGCTACTCCCCTCAGCAGTGTATTTCAGTCAATCAGCTTCCTTAATCTGTTCTGCTTCCCTACTCTGTCTCTGGTGAGTTCTCTCATCACCCCTTCCACTATCCTACCTTGCCCCCCATCCCTGGCACATCTGGCCTACACCAAAGGTCTTGAATAAATAAACAAATCTTTAAACATAAAATTGGTTCAGTGAAATGGAGATCAACTAATATACAGTAGTATTATAAGTATCATTAATACAAATTTAAATGCATATTTAAAAACTGTTTGTTATTCAGGGCCTCCCTGGTGGCTTAGCAGGTTGAGCACCGCACTGTGAAGCATCTGCAGCACAGCAGAGCAAGTTCGATCCCCTGACAGGGAGGCAACCCACATGGTGCAGCAGATCTCTCCTGCCTTGCCCGCTGCTCCCCTCAGCAGTGTATTTTAGTCAATCTGTCTATTCTGCTCCCCACTCTGTCTCTGGTGAATCCTCTCACCTCCCGCGACTCTGGTCTGTACCCTGCTCTTGTGTGCATAAATAAATCTTAAAAAAAAACTTATTCAATATATTATATATGATATTTTAAAATCATTATATATAGTCCAAATGCAAGCTAAGTGAAAGCACAACGAATATGTAATGACAAAACATCAATGTAATAACTTCAGTTCATAGGTACAACAAATATAGTTGATATTGTTGTGAATTTGAAAGTAAGACAGATGTCTTTTAAATTAATTAACTATATATTATTATAATGATCAACTCTTCCTTTCTTTCCCATTCCTTTCACAAGTCAGCTTTTACTCTTTTCAAGATTCCTAAGAAGTTCTTTTTAATTTTTCTTTTTCCATTTTAATTAAGAGAGTTTTTTCAAGATTTATTTATTTATTCCCTAGTGGCACAAGTTGTTAAGCACTATACTATGAATCATCCACAACCACTGCAGTATGAGTTCAATCCCTAGCCAGGTAGGTGACCTACATGGCACAGCAGGCCTCAGATTTATTTATTTTTGCATACAGGAACTGGAGTATAGGTCAGAGGTGGCAGGAGATGGAGGGTTGGTGTTCAGAAGATTCACCAGAGACAGAGTTGAGAGCAGAACAGGCAGATTGACTGAAGTACACTGCTAAGGGGAGCAACAGGCAAGAGAGGTCTGCTGTGCCATGTGGATCACCTTCCTGGCCAGCTGGGAATTGAACTTATGCTGCAGTGGCTCTGGCTGCAGATAGCTAACAGTGTGGTGACTTAGTTCTTTATGCCACAGGGAGTCTCCAAGAACGTTTAATTGACATTCCAACTCACTCGGTTGATGCTAAGAAAGGAGCAAAATAAAAAAAAAAAAAATACTTCTCTTGCAGAAAGAAAGAAATGGACAAGGATACCAATAATTTTATCACTATAACAATATTAAAGAACAGTAAAATAAAAAAGTAGATCATGTGATTTAATTCAATAAATATTTACAAAATCTTTGAGTGTCTACAGGTTTTGCCAGAGTTGGTATACAAGCATTAATAAAGCCAACTTTCTCCTGTGGAAGTGTTACTAATGTCAGAAAGATAAATACAAATTATAAAATGGTGTGAGGAACATATATACAATGTATTAGAACATAGAAAAGAAATTGATTTTGCTTAAAAGGGAGAAGGAATCAATAAAACAAAATAAAAAGCTGTAACAATCCAAATGTTTGTGATTGAAAATATTATTTATTAAAAAAACTATGCTTGATAATCTTGAGAATATACATATTATATAAACTTATTTTAAAATTTACAATATAGAAATAATTATGTAATGAGCTAATGATATTCTATATGGCCTCTTATGTAATAGCCCTTTGGGTAATGTTTTTATACAGTATTTTCCAGTGTTTACAAATTCTTGAGACAAACTCTTCACACTTCTAAGACATTTGGTCTTTACTGTGTTATCACTTCTATTCATGCCTCTAAACTCAATCATTATTATAGAGAAAAGACATTTTGAAGCAACACAAATAAATCATCATAATTGTAATTGTTTTTCTTCTATTAATTCTGTTGTTGTATTTGTACTTTAATGAAAGAAGTATCACAGAATCAACAGACTTTCTACACTCTACAACTAAAAGGCAAGATTTCAAACACCTGCTCCTTCTGTCACTTAGCTGTGTTACCCTGGCTAGTCACTTAATCTTTCCATTTTTAAGATGTATTTATTTATGCATACAAGAAGTGGGGTATACTCCAGAGGTATCGGGGATGAGAGGATTAACCAGAGACAGAGTAGGGGAACAAAACAGGCAGATTGACTGAAATACACTGCTGAGGGGAGCAGTGGGAGAGAGAGGAGAGGTCTGCTAAGCCATGTGGGTCATCTCCTTGGCCAGGGATCGAATGTGCTGCAGTGGCTGTGGACTGCTTCATAGTGCTGCACTTTAACAAACCTTGTGCTACCAGGGAGGCCCCACACTTAATATTTCTGGTCTTAATATTTCCTCAATCTTTTCCTTTGTAAAACTGAGATACTAATAAACCCTACCTCATAGGGTTATTTGAAATTGAAATGGATTCATAGTTGCAAAACGTTCAGTCATAAATTCATAAATTTAAAATATATGTATATAACTCCAGTTCTCTCTTTATACATGTAGATTCATTTTGGACTCAAATTGCTACCCTGGTGACTGCCTAGTTTCTCAAGAGCTCCAATTATTTTCCTTTAATTCTAAATGGGTAGACCAGGTTGCCCAGTGGCACTCCTGATATGCATAATTTCTCATGAAATATCTCTATATCTCTACCATAGACTGTCATCATGTTCTCCTTTCTCTGAGGAAGTTTATTACCCCTTTGTAAATTTCCTATGTATTCTGATTTAGCTGATTTACTTATCTATTATATATTTTATACTGCCAAGTAAATCTATCAATTGATCTAGAGTCACCTCCTGAACACACTCTCTATCTCAATGACTCTGTAAGTGCTTGTCTCTCTTTTTAATCTTCACAATAGTATTTACGGGGTAGGACCTATCATTATCCCCATTTCTCAGTTAAGAAAATTAGGGTATAAAAAGTTAAAAAATGTGCCCAAAGTTTTATAACATGGATTGGGCAGAACTTACATGTGAACATATTTGGCAACCATGATTATCAGGTTTTCCATAAAAGAGGGGAGAGCAAGGCTACAGCAGAGACAAGTACCATGCAGGTGTCTGATTGTCTTATGGATAAAGCACTCTTCTGCTCTTTGTTCTTTTGTTCTTTCTTTATTCCTGTTCTTCATTTTCAGGCAGATATTTCAGCAATCTTAGTGTGTGGAACATAAGTCACTACCTCTCAAGTTTTGTTGCCACTAAACTATTTTCTACTCCTATAACTATTGAAATATGTTAGCAGATACCCATTGTTATTGAAATACTTGACTCAATATTCATTAAAGCAACAATTATTGAATAGCAAGAATTTTTTAAAATGTAAGACATGGGCCTCCCTGGTGGCGTAAGGCATTGAACGCCACACTGTAGGATTTCTGTAGCCACTGCAGTGCACGAGTTTGATCCCTGGCCAGGGAGGATACCCACATAGCACAGCAAACCTCTCCTGCCTCATCCACTGCTCCCCTCAGCAGTGTATTTCAGTCAATCTGCCTGTTCTGTTCCCCACTCTGTCTCTGGTGAATCCTCTCACCCTCCCCCACTTCACGCCTCTGGCCTGCACCTCAGTTATTATATGCATAAATAAATAAAATGTTTAAAAAATAAATAAAATTTAAGACTACAGCACTGAATTAGATAATGAAATGTCCAAGTTTTAGAATAAAAGGAATAGACTATGCATACATATATAGAATTGGGAGGTAAAACATTATCGAAAAATCTCTTACATGTCAATTGACTCTTTTATATGCTTAAAAAAATATTACTTGCCATGATGCCTTGTAAATAATTACAAGGCAATAAAAATACACTTTAAACTGAAGTTCCTATCATTGCTCATGATTAATAGGCTCTGTTACTATATGAGAAATGAGATAATCTAAGCACAATCACTATAGAAAGGTGGTCAGATATAATCATGCTCATAAACCACAAAGAAATTCATGGATACTTCAAGTATGAAAAACCTAATAAGTACAAGCAGTTACAGTTCTAACAGTTCTAACCTAAATTATGTTATTGTTATTAAGTAATAGCATAGAAATTCACCTAACCAAAATTATCAATGTGTTTATATATTAGTTCTAGGAGCAGTATTTACTACTTTATTTTACTACTATATTTGTGAGACACAAAAAGGGACAGGAACTGTGAGTTATCAAAAAGGAATATTAAAAAAAAAGAGTTTCTTTTCATAAGTGTGTTTTAACTCAACTTTATAATAGATATCTATAATAGATATTTGTGGTATCTTAATTCTATTGAAACACTATTCATCTAACTATTAACTGAAAGTGTAGGCTAAAAATTGAAGATCAGAAAATTCAGTTTTTCCTTTAATAGCTATCATATGAATTCCTGAAAATATTTGACCAGAACTACAAAGGAAGCATGACACTCTTTTAGCACAATGGAAAATATTTAAAAACAAAATATTTGATTTGCATTTGACCAAATAAATGTTTTTAACTATTGTTGCTGAAATAGTGCTTTGGTTTATATATTGATAAATAAAGTCATTCCTGGTCAGCTCATGTGAAGAAAAAAATGGATTTTTGTAGGTTATGTGAAAATAACTAAGAAATAATGGAGGCAAAATTGAGGAAGGGAACATCCACAATTGAGCTAGGAGGTCACTACTGCTCTGTAGCTTATGCACATCTCTCACCTGATGGCTTAGCCTGCATTTACTGCATACATTATCCTCATTAAATCAGCTTTCTGGCATGTGGAAGTTGGGGAAGTACTCTTCTACTAATAGAAATTCACAAATGCTCCAGACCTGGTCTTCAGGAAGGATGATGTATCACGGCACTGATATGGAGGCATCCCTTTCTTTTGCACATGTTTACTTCCCTATTTATAAAATTTTATTACTTTTCCTGTTGAAGTCATTCAGACTAAGTTCTGTATGTTTTCCCCCACATGGGAGCATTCCTGGGTGGAAGCTGAGTGGAACCGCTTCCTTGGGTAGAGTCTGGTAGACATTAATTCTCTTAGAAATCCCCAATAAAGTTTTGCTTTCTCTTGCAGATAAAGATCTGATTTATTGTTGCATTACAGTCAATAAGTGTAGCCTATAATATGTTACTCAGAAAAGGGAAATAACTTCGATGTCAAGGTGATGGAGAAAAATGAACCCCAGTATCTAAAAAGTGAGGAAATAAAAAATAAATAGAATGAACTAGAATATGATGAAAATACACTTAGAGGAAAGGAGAATTTCTAACCTTCTCATACTTTCTTCTTAGATCTGAAAATAGATTTAAATTGTTATAAGCTCAAAGTTTTGCATTTATGTCCAGAATGGAAATTATACTAAAATAAATATATACTAAGTTTGCCACATCAGGATTTATATCCTGAAATCAAAGTGAATAAAATACATCTCCAGTATTAATTTTTAGAAAAATGTATAGACATTTAGTTATAAGTCACTAATTTTGGATGTTATACCTGCATTTGTTTTATAAACACCTAATCTTGCTTGATTAGAATAACATGTAAGGGGTTTGGTTGAGTTTACAAAATAATTAAAAGGCAATCTGAAATCCTCAGAGATAAGTGAAAATATATATTATGTTTATTACATTGTATTATTCATATTATGTGTAACATATATTATATAATAAAATTATTCCAAAATCATTTATAATAGTTGTAAACTTAGAAATGATACAACCAAGATTTCTAGATTTCTCACATTTCTTTATCAAATAGCTCACTTTGCTCGGTATATCCCTTCATACATTTTAAAATTATATTTAATGATATTTACAAAGGAATTTGTTTAATTTTTTAAAGAATTTTATGTTACTATGTCTTGTTCGTACCTAAGTACGCTCTGATATCTCTGAGTGATAATTTTAAAACAAATCAGCTCTCAAAACATTCACACATTTTACTGACTCCTCAAAACAGTTCTCAGGAAAGAGATCGAGTGCATTCATTCCATAGCATAATTATATACTATTTAAAAATTTCAGTGAAACATGCTCAGGACACAAGTTTATTTGCCTTTAATAATTTTACCATACCTCACATTATATTTTATCAATTTTTGCAGGGAAGCTCAGCAAAACACCTTTTTCATTCTCCCTTAGTTCCACTATTGTCCTCCCTGCTTTTGAAAACTTTGGCATCAAGTCCATATTCTTTTTAGACATAATTTTACTGACAAAATGCAATATTATACTTTCCTAAAAGTTCCTTAGAAGAAAACCTTTTGTAAAGAAGTCCAGTCATTTATCCTCTCTGTCAAAAAGGCTGTGGACATAGAGAATGGGAAAGAACAAACTACCTTCCAGAAGTTCTGACATCCCAGTGCTGAAGGTCTTTCTGTTCATAGAGCTCACTCTGTCCTTTGGGATTTAACTGAGAACATACAATTGCAACTGGGACACAGTAATACAAAATGTACAACCCATTTGCCAGAGATTTTATAACACGAGGTGAATGGAAAAAAAAAAAGAAAAAAAAGTCCCTTTCCCTTTCCCTTTTTGTTCCTTCAGATCTTTTTGTGATTTTTGTGTAATTCACTTGATAAGTCTCACCTGAGTCTTTCTAATGTCCTCAGTCCTGACAGTTAACAAGGGGGGAACTGCAAGAAGATCTTTTGTTGTGGGTTCTCCCAACTTCCTTGATTTGCATCTCCTTCTCTATGGACAATTCTGTTTGAAATTTTGACATCATGATTTCCTCTCTTGTGCTGGGTCTTTATTTATTTTTAAAAAAGATTTATTCTATTTATTTATCCATAAAAGAACTGGGATATAGGCCAGAGGTGCAAGGGGTTGAGAGGATTCACCAGAGACAGAGTGGAGAACAGAACAGACAGATCAACTGAAATACATTGCTGAGGGGAGCAGCGGGCAAGGTAGGATAGGTTTGTTGTGCCATGTGGGTCATCTCCCTGGCTGGGGGTCGAACTCGTGCTGCAGTGGCTGGTGATAGCATGATAGTGCTGAGACTTTAACCCCTGTGCCAGAATCTGGTGTCCTGTATTTAATCTTTAATAAAAGAAATGTGTGGTCACTGGGTAGAGGAACATTCTGAAAATCCCAGTAAGACTGCTAATTTCATTAGTGGCATGTGTGCAAGACTGTCTAGTGCTGCCATATATTCCTAACTGAGGACCGTTAAGTTCCTCTACCAAGTATCCTGAGGGACTACTCACACTCCCAACTTGTTCTGTAAACTGTGAACTTACCTGATCTGCCGAATTTGGTGCTTTCAAACAACTAGAAAATAGTATTACGTGTTGTGGCCTCTCTACCACTTGCGGCCCCTGCACCTGTGTGTATATGGCCTCTCTATACACCTGTGTGTATGTGAAAGTATTGGATAAGGCACTCCTGCATGACTGCCTTAGGACAATGGCCCATATCAGGCAGCAGGGGACACCTGGATAGTCACTGATTGATTGTGTGGCCATGGTCTGAGGTGGTCTGGGTTAGCTCAGAAATTACACCAAGCACCTGCACTGGAATTTCTCCCTGCATATGTGGCCAATATTTCCCTCTTGTTCCTCATAATGTTGATTACCCTTTCATTCCCTGGACCCTGCCACTCCTGCCATTGTCACACAATCAATCACATTTTGTTGCTACTAATAAATAGCAAGAGGGCTGCTCGCTGAGCAGCAGAGTCTTTCCTTGCAAACCTGTTCCACGAGTCATCCTTCAAGTGTCCCCAGAGCTTGGTCATGTTCTTGACCACTAGAACATGTGACCAGTGAAGCAACCTCAGTCCACAATATAAATTTATGATAGTTATGACCAGGACTGTGATACCTCAGTAGTCTCCAGAAATGCAGGAACAATATTTTATTTTGTCTTAATTGTTGCTTTTTAATGTACATATGAACATTGAATTATTTTATTCAAGATCTCTATCAGTTTTGCCTTTTCTAGTTCATGAATTTATTTCTACACTTTTCTCCCTACTTACCACTTTCTTATCTCGAACCACCCGTAAGGTAAATGAGTTAAAAATGGATTTTTTTCACACCGTCCTGCCATTAGCCTCTATGACTAGCTCCTATGGTCTTGTCCTCCTCCCAGGATTTTGTGGACCTGGGCTCAGAGAGCTGGGGCATGCATGTATGTAAACTGGGACACCTGGACCAAGGGATGAGGGGATATAAGGGCTGTGTCACTCTGAGACAGAGAGAGGAGAACCTCAGTGAGATTCTGAGGAGAAAGTTGACCTGTCCCTTAATTCAGCATTAAAGGCTTGTAAAAATCTATCAAAGGCTCCAAAATTATCTTTTCGTCTTAGAGAACTGAAGATAAACCTACCTTACCTGGGATGGTTGCAAAACACTGCCCCAGTAAGGCAATTCTGCCCACATGTTTATTGTGTACCTTTCCATGGGTATGTACCATGTTAATATACATCTCCTTATTTCAGTTTAATATTAGTTTTACTACTACAAATGGTTCTGTAGAAAATATTGTAAAAAATCATTTGGCTTTTGTTTGTTTTATTCCACATTATATTGTAAGTTCATTCTTATCTATTGCTTTTGCCATTGTTTCATTCCATCCAGTATTAATATACTCAATAAATATGATTCATGCAATTACCAGATGGTACCCATCTGTGTTCAGGACACATCTTTCTAACAACTCTGATGCTGAGGGTCACCTACATTGCAGCCAACCTCTTGTCAGAACAAACAACACTGCAATCGGTATTCTTGCTCCTACACCTCTATATTTTATGTGAGAATTTATTAGGTCAATATATCCAGCTGCTGTGTTAAAGAGAGAATATGTACTTCATTTAATGAAGGACTAGCAGAAATAGTGCATCAGAGTTGCTAGGTCCAGTTCTTAAACAAAAATTTGCATGAAGCAGCTTTCTACGTTTGCAAATTCTTTACTGGGCTAGTAGACATAAATTGATATCTCAATGTATTTAACAGTTTTATTAATATATAATTGAACATATGAAAAAGAGTGCAATATAATGTGTTGCCTTGATAGGTTTGATACGTGATCAGCACAATCAAGGTAGTGAAAATATCCATTACACCTAAGAATTTCATCAGTCCCCTTCCAAATTGTCCTTTTCTTATGTGGTTGAAATTATTTAATTCCCTTCTCTTATTACAAAGACTAAAAGCTTTACCATCTTGGTTTAATAGAAATAGAGAGTACTGGCATTTTTTTATTGTTCCCAATCTTAGACAGAAATTTTTAGATGCCTTTTTCTGTGAGGAAATTCTCAGACTTAGGGATTCAATTTAAATAACTGCTTTTAATGTGTCAATTTTGATGGATTTTGCACCTAAGTTTGTGTTATATTTTTCTGATTCTCTTTTATGTATCTGAATCTTAGGATTCCTGCTAGATAGTTTGAATTTTACATTTATATTTTTGAGACTTGATTATTTTTTATTCCTTTAAAACTTGATCTTTATCTGTCAGTTTTGTTACTTGGAAGCATTCTGATCCTTTAAGGTCATTATCTTTAAGATTTATTATGTGACACCAAAGCAGCATTTAGTTTAATACTGAGTATTAACATTAGTAAGACAGAAACCCTGATTAGTTTTCTAAATGTTCTATGAATTATGAAGTTTTCAGAACTAGTTTTGGGGAGCAAGTGTTGTTAGAGCTATGTCAGTATTAGCTATCATTACTCTAGCATTTTGTGATGATGACTGAAGGGAGATTATTTGACTATCTCCTGGGTTCTCCATTTTATAGCTCTCTTTTCCCCTACACATAACTTTTTTATTGTCTCAATTCAAGAATTGATGTGTCTATATTGTGACCCAAAATCTCTGTGAGGAAACACACACACACACACACACATATATAAAAGATTTATTTATTTATACATACAAAACTAGGGTGTAGGCCAGTGGTGTCGGAGGTAAGAGAATTCACCAAAACAGAGTGAGGAACAGAGAAGGAAGACTGACTGAAATATACTGCTGAGGGGAGGAGTGGGCAAGAAAGGAGAGGTCTGCTGTGTTATGTGGGTCAACTCCATGGCTGGGGAGCGAACTCATGCTGCAGTGGCTGGTAGTAACCCCATAGTGATGTGAAATAACCCCTTTTGCCACCAGGGAGGTCCACATATCATATGTTTCTTTATCCTTCATAATCTGATGCCCAGCTTCTTTGAAAATCATTGTTTATATGTGTTATAAGTTCTATTTTAAGGTGTCTGAGATAGAATACCATATATGATTCTTTGTAGTCCATAATGACAGAGTTGTCTCATCAGAATCCAAATAAATTCTATACATTGCAGTTGTGTTTTTTAATATTGTTTTATTTTGTATTCTTTTTTTATGGCTTTTGAAACTTTCCATTAAATGAATATTTATAGTCACTGATCAATTTTAAAAGGATTCTTGTGTTTTCTTCATGATTTAAAAATTTTTTTAAAAAATTCATTACACCATACAGGTACATTAACCAACTAAGCATTAATGTCACCTGCAAAATATACAGAGGAAAACAAAGGAAAAACACTCCACAATATTGGCATCACACATGCCTTTGGAAATCGAATGAAATGGTAAGGTAAACATAAGCAAAAATGTACAAATGGACTATATCAAACAAAAAACTGCTATATCAAAGAGATAGTCTGCTGAATAGAAGATATCTGCTGATGATATAATCTACAAAGAGTTAATATCTAAGATCCACAAAGAACTCATACAATTCATGAAAGAGAAAATAAATAACCCAATCAAAAAATGGGCAGAAGAAATAAACAGGCTCTTTTTCAAAGAAGACATACAAATGTCTAACAGACACATGAAAAACTCATCAATACTCATGATGAGGGAAATATAAATCAAAACCACAATGAGCTGCTACCTTACACTTGTGAGGATGGCCACTCTCAAGAAGACCAACACAACAAGTGTTGGCAAGTGGGCAGAGAAAAAGGAACCCTCATATACTGTTGGTGGGAATATATTCCAACTCCTATGGAAAACTGTATTGAGATCTCTCAAATTTTATTGAAAAATAATCTACCTTATGATCCAGCATTTCCAGTCCTAAGCATCTATCTGAAGAATGCAAAAATGCTAATTTGAAGGACTGATTTACTCTCTATATTCACTGTGGCCCTATTTACAATAGTTAAGTTTTAGAAACCACATAGATGGAACTCAAAAGGATTATACTAAGTGAAACAAATCAGAGGAGAAAAACAAATACTGGGTGATATTATGTATATATGGAATATGAAAAACCAATATAATGAGGAAACTAAACAAAATGAAACCTAGAAAATAATATAAAATTAAGGCTACCAGATGATGCAAGTGGAGATGGGGAACAAAAGCAAGAGCAGGTGTAATAGACATTGATGGAGGAATATGGGTGCTTTAGTGGTCTGCATGGTGTAGTGACATACATACTGAGGAAATATGACTTTACTCAGTGTTGCTATCTCAAAAAAAATTGCAATCTTAAAAGTAAAAATCAATTATTAAAAATGTTAACAAAAAATCAGTTTGCTTAATCTCTTTCTGTTTTAGACAATGTAAGTATATTTCCCTAGAATCAACTGTGTACTTAGTAATATTTAATTAGTGTATAAAGGAATCATTATTAAAATATGAAGATATTTATAAAATTTATTTTCCTTTCTGTCTCCCAAAGTTATTTTATTACCATCTCAAATATTATGTTTTAATTTATTCTACATGCAGGTGTTTAGTTTTTTCCCATATACATATTACTATGTTTTATAGATATCTAGTTATATTTGAATCTTATTTTCCTGATACTACCTACAAAATGACTTTTATTTATACATATTCATTCCTTTAATGTTTATTAAGTATCTCACTTACCTCTGATTGTCTATGACCTCTTTTTTGGAAACAATATATTTCTCAAATATTATAGCTATGGTTAATAAGACTTTTCTATATATTGTTTTTAAGTCCCTCTCTTGCTTTTCTCCTATGAAATTTAATTTGTAATTGATGTATTTTATTTTTCACATTTAAGAGTGAATTAATTTAGCATAAATAAATCCAAACTACATTTTGTTAATAGAATTTTTATTTTCATTTAAGTAAATGAGATTTGATATTTGTGCATTTTACAATTATTTTCTATTTTGTCTTTCATTTTTAAAATTAAGATAGCTTTGGTTTTCAAGAAGTATTGTAAACCAAGGTCACCTCAATTTTTTATTAGTTAGCATATGTGCTTTATTCATTTTCACTGTTATCTATGGAACTTTTAAATATTGCTAACATGTACATCTTTAACAGTAGATATTTTGTTTCTATTCTTAATTGTATATAATCATCTATCCTTAGTTTGGATGACATAAAATTACTATTTGTTTGACCATTTCTGTCAGTATTATTGAATAATATAATTACTTTAAATAGTTTTTTTTTTCTGTTATTCTTTTTTCTTTAGGTACTTTATTATTTAACTTGACCACAATAAGAAATTTATCCCTACTTTTCTAAAATTTGCTGTGTCTTTCCTGTGGAAATGTTGACAATTAGTTCTAAGACACATATTTTTTATTATACAGTATTTTTTAGTCAATAAAACCTTTTTAAAGTGAATTTCTAATAAAAATTACATAATGTTTATTTTCTTAACCTTTACTATCTTCTTTGATTTTCCTTATTCGAATATTTTTGAACAGTATTTTCAAAATATACTTGTATAATGTTCTTATTTACCTGAAAATATTGGTTTCTATTCTGGAATTTAAAAATATTTGGATTTTTAAAAAATGGGATTTTTTTTTAAATCTGGATACAAAATCATGTTCTATAAAATTGGTGATATTTATATTTTCCTTCCACATTTTAAGATATGAATCCATTGTCTTCTTTTCTCCAGGAGTCTCTTACCTCTATTTGTTCTTTATTTCTGGAAAGTGTCTCCTTTTTATATATAACTATTATTTAGGCTTTATTTATTTTTGTTGAAATTTATTATACCTATTAAAAAATTGTTCCATTAGTTTTGTTTCTATTAGTATCAGTTCAGTCAGTTGTTTTATTATAGTTGCATTCCTTAGTAGACTATTACTTTTATCTCTGAGCTCATTATCAGAGATACCATTCCGATAATGCAGAAATTTAAAAAAAACTCCAAGTTTTTTTCAATTTCTTTGTTAAGTACTCTCACCATGGCCGTATCAAACTACCAGAGTGTCAACACTGAATACTGGTTAGAAATAGATGTGCACAGTTGACATACATAACTTTCCTAACATTAGAATACAATGAGGGATAAAGCTAGACACAAATCTTATCCTTTCAATTGAAAAGAGAGGAGAATGTTTTAGGATTAGGATTAGTATCTCCAACCTAACAGACCCAGTAAAGAGTACATCTCTCAGCTTTTATTCTTACAATTTCTCTGTTCAAATATTGATTATTAAGTTCTTAGAAATAAGAATTATAAGGAAATGTCACTTTAGGTTGTAAACCAGTATTTCTGAATGTGAAGGGAAGATGATGCATTTGTAGAACAAAAGCCTAGGTCAAGCAAATCAGTCTTCAAATGCTTTTAAATTTTGTTCATCTCTTCAGGTTTGCCCTGATAGTGCCTATAAAGGAGGTGTGGACATATGTTTCCAATTTTGGCGGTATCTATTAGAAGACAATGACGGTATAGTAAAATGGAAAGCCAATCTTCAGGATTCAATTTATTCAATAGTCTCAATGATGTCCCAGATTTATTTCTCCTCAGATGCAGCCAGAACCCAACACACACACACACACACACACACACACACACACCTAGCAGAGGAACTTTCACATTCCCAAAGGTCTTTGATATTTTGTCATTTTTGTTATGCTTGTCATTTTATGTGCATCTCTCAATTTCTTAATTAATGGGGAAGGGAGCTTGTAACCCTTCAAAACTTCTACCCATGAATTCTAAATTGGACTACTATGAACTGTACAATGATATGAATTTGAAGCAGACACTATATGTGAAAATTCTAGGCAATTCATTTCTTCTTTATGCATTGTTTTATACTCTATATATATTAAGAGAAGTTTAAAAATCAGTTGAAATATATATATGGAATTTAATTCATCTTGCTATTTAACAATTAGAATAATGAAAAATGTCTTGACTGACATCAGTGAAGATAATATAAAGAAAGTATTTCCCTTTCCTAACAACAGTATGTCATCTATCTGCCTGTATATTAAAAAGGAAATCATTTACCCTATACAATATAAATAAAAAAGTTATAACACTGTTCTGCTAAGAGCTCCTATTTGTAAGTTTCTTTTAGCAATTTAAATGAAATCTAGAGATATGTGACTATTGAGAACTGAAACTATTTATAAACCTGAGAGAAATGAGGAAGATAATTATAATGTCTATGTTCATGGAGAATCAGTCTTCATCTTTTACCTGAAGGACGATTTACTAGAACTTGAAAGAATCTCAAAACTGAATGCTAACAATGTATAGGATCATTATATGTGAAGGCCAGATTTTAGAGCTCCTCTCTGAAATTCCTCACAAATTTGAAAAAAGGAATGGAATCTTTTGTGGTAATAAAATAATTCACCTTCTTGACTATAGTTGTATGTGAAATTACTGAAATTGGTACCTTTGAATATCAGGATATTGTATTGCTTCTAAATTTGTTAAAGAAAAAGATTATTTTTCAAAACTTCCTTGCATGAACCATAGAACTCTATAAAACAATAAAATAGCAATATTTTCTATTTGGTCTATCATAAACATCTTAAAAATTTAAATTAATACTTTTGATTTAAGAGAAAATAACTAAACAATTATAAACATTAGAAAAAGTGAAAGGTATTCAATAATGCAAGAGTATTTTAAAGTATGTTTGTTTCCCATACATCTCCATTGACCCAATAATAACTTTGCAGTTTAAATCACTCTACAGTTTACTCTCATTGATGAAACTACTCAATCACTTTCATATTTTCAATATTCAATACATGTAGGGTAAATGGAAAAGTTATCAAGCTTTTCTGCCCTCCCGCCATTGGTGTGATGATAGACACCTGTGGTCCTGTGTGCATGCCTAAGTGGGCATGCGCAAGTGGTGCAACTGGGTTGAGACATGGGGCATATAAGGGTGGTGTCACCAAGGACATCAGCAGAAGAGAGGGAGAACAGAGGAGAAAGAGAAGATAAAAGAAGAAAGGATGAAGAGAAGACAGAGATGAGAGGGTTGAGAGCCCAGAGAGTGGAGATGCGTCAGGGGCTAGGAGGCCTGCCAGCCTCCTGGCCCCCTGGCCCCTGTGCCTTCTGTGTACCTGATCACCTCTGATAATAAAAGCCTAAAAAAGTCACTGAGGGCTACAGGATTCCTCCTTGACCCATCTGCTCAGAATAATTTGAGAACTTGTTCCATGCGCTCCTGGCACTATAGTACAGATCTCTAGATAGTAAGAACTCATTAACTAATATGTCTAATATGTATTTGGCACCAAATACTAGGGAAATAATCAGTAATTAATAAATTGTGACTAGGGAGAAAAGCTCATCATTTATAAATTTTTTCTTGAAACAGAGGCATAATTTGAAGAAAATAGACTTTATATCTCAGAAACAAAGTAATTAATATTCATAATCTGTTATTAGAATGAAAAAGTAAAATCTAACCACTTACAAACAATAGCACATTCAAATTTAAATTTCTTAAAAGTTAATTCATCAGCTTGTTAAAGCATAAATTTACAGATCTTTTAAGTGTATAAAATTTACATTTTAAAAATTGTTCACTTGGTCACTGATGATATTTAAAGATTAGTAACAATTGCTGCATATGTCTCATTATTCATTTATTTTTTAATCCTGTTAAAGGCAAATTTTAGACAAAAATTCATTCAAGCACTACTTGATTTCTCTTCTGTAAGAAGTAATGTAATGTAATGTGAAAGTAACCTTCATATTCATTGAAAATATTCCAATTTATTCACATATCCTAAACACTCATATTTGCCCTATCATTGTCTTACAAAATTGCAATTGCTTTAGAGAACTCTGCCCACATACATAAGTTGAATGTTTATATGGTTTGTATTTAATATGCAAAGAAAACTAAATAATCAGAACTATATGAAGATTTTTTTCAAAATTTTAATTAAGCAAATTAGACTAATAAACCTTTCTTTTAGAAAAAGTCCATCTAATTGAAACATCTACACCTCTTACTTGAAGGGGATCTCAATTTATTTGCCAAGGAGAGAATAATATGTTCTATAAATTAGGAAATCCTTCTTCAGAGAAGTGTAGATTAGTTTGGTAGACTTTACTTTCTCCCACAAAATCTATTTTAGAGAATCATAAACACATTTTGTCTAAAAGAAGGAAATTAATAAAATAAATAGCAATAACAAATCATCAAATTAATCTTTTCAAAGGGAAATGCTCAAATTTATTTTAACCTTAAATAAGTTTTTTTTGTCCTTTTCTTGAGAATGAGTAATATCCACATAAAGATGTAAAATATTTAATATTTGGGCTTTTATATCTTTTACTGTATTGATTCTTTTAATATTTTGTACAATTAAGTAAGTTTACACAATGATGGAAGCTTCATAGAAATTATAATTTTTAGTTAAAATTATAATTAATCAATCAGAAATTAACACTTTTGCATACATTTCCCCACGATTATGTCCACAGCAGCCAGCTCTCATTAAATCATGCATTTTTATGTGATTTCATACCTGTAATAACATGGGGGAAATTTTTTTAGAAAGTGCCATGTGCTTCTAAGTTTCAGAAATGATGGTATTGAAATACATAATGTGTCATGTGTATTAATAAATACTATTAGAATTAATGAAGTGAGATAAGTGAATTAAAATAGACAATTATAATTACATAATGTTTTGATTTATTATGTTATATTCCTCACTAGTATAAGTTATAATTCTTGCTACTAAATCTTAGTTGTTTAATGGCATAAAGTGTTCATAGTTATACCAAGATTAAAATTTATAAAAATATAGTAAGGCTAAAGATAAGAGCATTCTAAGATGTAAAATAGAAAGGCTTCCCTATAGGGAGGAAGGGGGCAATGTCACGAGAGTTTCCCTGCATCACCCATCCATGAATGATCAGATAAGGTCAGGGGTTGGCACTGGACTTAGAAGATTCTGTGACTTAGGGCAAAACTGGAGCACTTCCTGGACATTGGACACCAATGCTGTCCCGCCTGTCAAAGGAGATGCTGAAAACATTTGTCTTTATATAAGAAAAGGTAGGTGGAGAGAAGACCTGGGAGCAGTAGTTGGCAACTGCAGTACAACCTGCATTCCCATGAAAGGGAGGTTCAGGAAGGGGAGAGCTGCTTGGTATAGATCTAATTGTGGGGAAATATATGCAAAAGTGTTAGGTTATGTCAGTTGGGCAGAGATCTTAGTGAAGAGGACAATATGCAGAAGGATGATGGCCTTGCTCCAATCCCTTTGGAACTCGATATGATAGGGCAGCACTGAAAGCTCAGCAGCTAGATAGAATACACTTCAGCATAATATAATTCATATATGTCAAACATATAGCTAACAATATTCTCAGTGGTAAAAATCTGAAGTTTTCCAAGAAAATCTGGTAGTACTACCACTCAACACAGTATTAGAAGTCCTAGCTAGAGCAATTAGCAAGAGAAGGTTATAAAGTGTATCTAAATTGGGAAAGAAATAAAGCTATTATTTGCAGATGACATTATGATATACATAGAAAACCCTAAAGAATATTAAAAAAAAAAACAAAGAAACTAATTGAGTCAATAAATCAATTCAGCAAAATGGTATGTTATAAAATCAATATAAAAAATTAGTTGCCTTCCTATATACAAACAATGAGCTAGAAGAGAAAGCAATCAAGAAAACAATTAATGAAGGAGTTGAAGGACTTATACAATGAACACTGTAATACATTATTGAAAGAAATAGAAGGCAATACAAATAAATGGAAATAAAATACTATGTATGGATTGGATGTATTAACATTGTTAAAATGGCCATTTACTCAAAACAATTTAAAGATTCAAAGCAATATCAATTAATATCTCAGTGGAATTCTGCAATGATGTAGAATAAGTACTACCGAAATTTATATACACACACGAAAGACCCCAAATAGCAAAAGAAATCCTGACAAAGAAAGAAGACAACGGTGGTATATAACACACACTCAAAGATTTCAAACTACTCTACAAAGATATAGAATATAATTCAAATAATTATATACATATATAAAATCTTTGAATATAATATATATTCAGCAAAGATACAATAACCAAAATCATATGGAACTGGAACAAAAACATACACACATGTCAGTGGAATGGAATTGAGACACAGGAAATAAATCCATAGCTATATGGAGACTTATTCTATGACATAAGGAATTATAGGTACACATTGGAGAAAGAAAGTCTCTTAAATGAATGTTGTTGGGAAAACTGAACAGTGCATTCAAAAGAATAAAAGTATATAACTATCGTACACCATATACAAAAATCAACTCAAAATGATTAAAAGTCTCAGATGTAAGCTGAAATAAAATACAGAGAAGAAAATTACAGGCAAAATAATCCATGATATAAGCTTCAGTGATGTGATGTATTTGTGGACTCATCTTCAACAATAAGAAAAAACATAACAGAATATAATAAATTTGGATGACTCAAACTAAAATGCTTCTGCACAGCAAAAGTTACTATCACTGAAACAAAAATCCACCCTGTTCAACGGACAAAAGTATTGCATATCAGATATTTAATAAGGGGCTGATATCTGAGATTTACAAAAAACATGTGCAACTCAACAAAAAGAAACAACCCAATCAAAAAATGAGCAAAACCAATAAATACACACTCTTCCAAACAGGCACATGAAATAATTCTCATCATCTGTAATCATCATGAAAATGCAAATTAAAACTACAATGAGATACTACCTCACACCTTTGAGAATAGTTAATAGCAAAAGATAACAAACAACAAGAGATAGCAAGGATATTGAACAAAAAGGGACCCTTGCATACTGTTGGTGGAAATGTGGACAGTTCTGACCCCTTTTTAAAATCATATGGAGGTTTTCTCAATTAAAATTAGATCTATCATATGAATCAGCAATTCCTCTCCTAGGTATCTTCTCTAGGTATATAAAAACACTAATTCAAGATGATATATGCACTCCTACATTCATCTGAGCTCTATTTTAGAAAGCTACTAAAACAAAGTGCCCCAAAACAGATCAGTGGATTATGATGTATATATACATATATATACTATGGAATACTACTCAGCTATAAAAAAGAGAAAATAAACACTTGCCATTTGAGATAATATGGTTTGAAAGAGGAGGATAATGCTAAGCACAGTGAGTTAGAAAGAGAAAGACAAATGCCAGATGGTGTTTCTTATATGTGGAATATAAATAAGTGAAACAAAGGATCAGACAAAGTCTAACCATGTCAAACTGTAGTAATCTCACTGGAGAACTGATGCTTCCACAACAGAACAAGGAATTGAGAGAACAAAGTGGGGAGGGAGAACAATGTACTATGATGGAGGACTATGTATGTTTTAGTAGTGGATGTGATGTGTAATCACACCTAAAGGAAGAGTTCTTATATCTCCAAATGATATACAGCATTGTAAACCAAATTACCTCAATAAAAATATATTTTATTTTTAGAAATATATATAAGTAAAATTTAAAAGAGAAGTTACTTAAGAATGGTGGTGTTATTCATTGCAAGCAAACACCTTTTTTTTCTCATTATTTTAAATAACTAAGCACACAAATTATCCTGATGGGGTTATAGAATATTAAATTGGAAAATGTTCAATGGTGCTCTGAGATATATGTAAGATATCAAAATGAAATGGTATGTAAACAATATGCACATTTATTAACTTGAATAGCATATGAAGCATCAATATGAGTTTTGTGGGAGAAAATTTCCCCACTTTGTGGGAAAAGTGGTTTTATAGATACTACTTTATTATGAGTTTCAACATTCACAAGGTGAGAGAAAGGGCAGCATTGCCCCTTTCCTCAAGTTTGATGAGAAGTTAACAGTGAGATAACAGTGTAATTATTTTTTTCCATTTTTAGTAGGACCTGTTCTAATTGTGTTTCATGTGTGTGTGTGTGACTAGATTTTTATTACTATTGGCATGCAGCACTGTAAAATGGAAAGGGTTAAAGATAGAAGGCGACGGTAGAAAGATAACCAAGACAAACAAGGAGAAAGAAGGAGAGAATGTTTTAGGAAGTAGCAGTTTTGAAAGTATGGCAACTACATTTCCCAAGGAGTAGATGAGTCATATGACAAATATTTTATATTCAATATCCAAATGTCTTTAGATGGAAAGGAAGAATGGAAGAGCATAGCAACTGGACTAATAAAATATTTATTATATGCGCATTGGAAGTTGCTGATGGAAAGGAATATCTAGGAATATTTATAAACTCTGGAAAAGGTCCTGCATAAATATTAGGTTTAAACATCCACCAATACTAGATAGAGGGTTTGTACCATTTTAAATTACTGTGATCCAAAAAAAGCCTTAATTTCCCCCTGACTTCTACCCCATGTTCTTTATCATTGAGAAGTCAAAATTCAGACTAGCGTGATTCAGAATTGGAAACTGTACATAAGCAGGGCCTCCCTGGTAGTTAAAGGGTATAAGCACTGCAATATGAAGCTGCTGGCAGCCACTGCAGCACTAGTTCTATCCCTAGCCAGGGAGGTGACCCACATAGTACATCAGACCTCTCCTGCCTCACCTGCTGCTACCTTCAGCAGTGTATTTCAGTAAATTTGCCTGTTCTATTCTCTACCATCTCTGGTGAATCCTCTCAACACCCACCCCTCTGGCCTGTAACCTAGTTCTTATATGCATAAATAAATAAATCTCAAAAAAAAAGAAATTATCCATAACCTTTATTACTTTTCACATTGGCATAAAATATGTCACACATTGTGAAAGTGTAAAAAGTGTAAATTTAATCCAATATTGTGATTAATTAATAATATTTTATTACTTGATTGCACCTTGTTTCTATTGTTTGAGTTACCATAAAAAATCATGATTTCTCCTTTAGTTTCTATGCACTGTCATATCAAAAACTCTCTACTAAATGAATTTTAAAAAGGTCAGTGGGAGAGAATGATAGAGTTATTATTCTGTTGATGCCCTGAGTCAACAATTTGAGTAAGCAAATTGTTGTTTACAGTAGAAAAGAAAATACACAAAAATATTCCTCAAGCTAAAATAATCTTTTAATAACACAATAGATAGGTTCTTTTTTCCCAACCTGTTCATTTTTAGATAAATCTGACTGACAAATATTGATGAAAGAAACCTTAAGCTCTTTATATAAAGTAACATCAAGTATGCCAAATGTCCATGATAGTAGGAAAATCTCGAGACAACAGTTTTATTCAATGAAGCGGCAAAGTAAAATTAGAGGTGATAGAAACAAAGCCGATGCTCTTCAGAATAATTTATAGAAAATAAGAGATTATGTTTAGATGCGTGTATGTTCTGTGTGGTTTCACAACAATCACAAGAATCTAAGCAGTGCGATGTAATAGAGCACACATACTGTAACACTAAAAAATCTTTTAAGGGCAATGTCTGAAGTCTGTTAATAATTTACTTCTACATCAGAGGTTAGAAAAACCAACCCATTCCTTTGTCATAATTTTCAGAAATAACTATTTGTCACTAAACCAGAAATATAATTACAAGTTTATTGATACCTCTATTGACACAGTGGCATGAAAACCCATAAATATTACTTAGCATTCTTTTTACTAGCTGTAGTGCCAGGAGAGCATGAGCGGGTTCTCTGTAATTCAGGCAGATGGGTAAAGGGGCCCTGGAGCCCTTGGTGGATTTTTCAGGTTTTTATTAATCTTTCTGCATCAGAGGTGACTAGGTACATAGCCAGCGGGGAGGCTAGGGGAATAGGAAGCTGGTAGGCCTCCTAGTCCCTGGTGAATCTTCACTCTCTGGGCTGCTTCTTCTTCTGCCTCTGCTTCTACCCCTCTGCTGCTATGTTCTGCTGCTTATGCTGCTCAGCTTGTAGCATCCCATGATGATGCCCTGTATGTTCTATGTCTCAGCCCAGGTGTGCTCACCTACACATCACACCCTACTCCGGGTGCCACCATGAAGTATGCGTGCAGGACCGCCAGTATCTATCATTGACATTAATGACAGAGGGCAGAAAAACCTGATAACCTTCATTTACCCTACACTAGCTTAAAATAACAACTCAAGGAACATAAATCACTTATAGTTCTTATTAGGTAACCAAAAAAATGGACAACAGAATTATATAATTTCCTATAGAATTAAAAATCAGGTTAAAATGAATTTATTTAAATTTCCACTTAATTTTCATCAATTTCCCCAGAGTCCAACCTCTCAAATAATAAAGGCAACTAAAAATTTTGCGTAGATACTATTCATAGCCTCACTTATCAAGCATTTAAATAACACCATTATGAGAAATGGGGATATAGTAGTGCAGAGTAATTGAGAGTTATCAGTTTTTCCGCCCTCCTGCCATTAGTACAGTGATAGACACCTATAGTCCTGCACGCATGCCTGATGCGTGTGGGTGTGAGCATGCTTAGGTGGGTGCCCCTGCTCAAAGAGACTGGGTATATTGGGCTAGCATCACAGGAACACCATGAGCAGCCTAAGTGTAGTGGTGGAGTACGGCAAAGTGCGGTGGAGATTGGCGAAGTACAGCAGAGTGCAGTAGAGAAGGGCATGAGACAGCTAGGACAACAAGGAGGAGACTGCTTGAACCAGTGATGAACCTACCTGGTTTGGGATGGTTGCAGGACAAGTAGTAAATGACATTACATATAAATACTGTTGATATGAAAAAAGCATCCAAATGAGAAGTGCAGACAATGATTCCTCGAAGTGTAGGAAGACATTCTAAATTCTAAACTATTCTTAACTAAATGTTCTCACTATGATTAAATTATTCCTCCAGTTAATAATAATAATAAACCTCTTAAGACTGTCAATGACTTCCAGAGTGTCACATTCTATTGGTTAATTCTTAGTCTTCATTACATTCAGCTTCTCAGTGGTAATGACTATAACTGGCAATTATCTAGTACTTTCTTCCCATTTCCAAATACTGCTCTGTTCTCAGTGCCTTCTCTGTCTACATTTTCTTCCCAAGGAATTTCATTCATATAATGAGACATGTATCTAAGAACCTACTAGAAATCTCCACTTAGATGACAGATAAGTATCCAAATATTACTGATAGAAATAAAATACATATTTCTACCTCCAATATCTACCTCTGAAAATACATATTTTTACACAGAATCTCCATTGAGATGCTCACCTGAAAACTTTATGGTATTCTGGAACCGTCATTGTCTCACATGAAATGCATCATTAATCCTCCTGCTTTTCATTGACCGATTCCAGTCAATCAAGCAAGTCAAGTCAATACTACGTAGAGTTCTGTTACAGTCAGCCTACCTTTCTGTCTCCATTCTTTCCCATTTACCATCTCTTCCACAGAATATGAATGACTTTTTGAATATGCTAACTTTGTCATGTCACTTTTCCGCTGGACTCTGCCAATAGTTTTCATACCATATAGGGTGATACATAATGACCTTATAGTGATCACCTTAATATATAAATCTGTATCCCACAAATTCCCTAATTTTGTATCCTATCTTTATCTTGCTAATGTCATTTCAGTCAGACTATATTCCTTAGAACTTTTTGAACACATCAAGCAAATACCTACTTCAGAGTTTAAGTCTTGTTCTTTCTTACACTCTTCTAGCTATGGACATTGCACCAAGTCAAACTTTTATTCAGACTCCAGGTAAAATGTGACTTCATAAAAAAGTTCTCCCCTGATCTAGCTTATTAAAATTACCTGATTCAGGGACCTCCCTGGTGGCACAAGGTATAAAGTACCACACTATGAAGCATCCACAGACACTACAGCACAAGTTCGATCCCAGGACAGGGAGGCACAGCAAACCTCTCTTGTCTCCCCAGCTGCTCCCCTCAGCAGTGCATTTCAATCAATCTGCCTGACTCCCACTCTGTCTCTGATTAAGCCTCTCACCCCACACCTCTGGCCTGCACCCCAGTTCTTATATGTACAAATAAATGAATCTTTAAAAAATTACCTGATTCAGGACCTCCCTGGTAGCGCAGTGGGTTAAGCAATGCACTATGAGGCAAAACACAGCCACTGCAGCACAAGTTCAATCCCTGCCGCCGGCCACGGGAGTGACACACATGGCACAGCAGACCTCTCCTGCCTCGCCCGCTGCTCCTCTCAGCAGTGTATTTCAGTCAATCTGCCTGTTGTGCTCCCCACTCTGTCTCTGGTGGATCCTCTCACCTCCCTGGACTCTGGCCTGTACCCAGCTCTTGTATGCATAAATAAATAAATCTTAAAAAAATTACCTGATTCATATCACCTGTTGCATTGTTAGCAGCCTTATTTTACTTCATGTTTTTTATCAATATCCAACATATGTTATACAGTTGTTTAATGACTATGTAGTATCTCTAACATATAAACTTCAAACTTCATTAGGGAAAGGACATTGTTTTTATTCAATATTATGCAGCATCTGACAGAGAGTAAATTTGAAATGATATATTAAACAAAGGAATATTTATTTAATAAAGTACCATGATGGAAGTGTGATACTTATATAATGTGAAGATGGTGTAAATAATCATCTTGAGGGTCAGGCAATTGCAATATATTGTTGCATCAAATATTTATATATATGAAACTTATGAAATATATAGATATAATTCCCTAAATTTCTAATTGTAGTTAAAAATATACATATCCTGTATAAGGATTATACATATTTGAAATAGAAATACATATTGGTGTAGATATAACTTAACATATACTAATCAAAGTAAAAAATTTCAATTAAAATATGCAAATATACTTTATTTTTATAAATATTTATAAATATCATATATATTTAATTTTTATAGATATTTAAAATTTCTGTTCCAAAACATTTTATATTTTCATTCTATTTTACATATTTTAACTTTATATATAATATATATTCTATATAAAATTACATTAATCTTTATGTAAATTTAGTTAATATATAATACATAATGATTTAATATATTCCTTATATCAATAAAACTGATATTCCAAAAGTTGAAAAATTATTTCAAAATATTTATCTAAAAGTCTTATATTAATGTCATATATTAAACATACAAAGAGTATACCTAAGTCACATTAAGAATTCAAAATAATGGTAATCAAATCAGATTTGACAAAATTGCACAAATATACTTAAAAATATACTGTATTTTACAATATATGTTAATGGTTAGTAACTAGGAGTCTCATGTCTACCTTTTCTCTCAGCAATTATATGATTATAACTTATTAAAATAAAGGTTTGTAATTGTCATGCCAATATTTTACAAATTTCATCTAACTTTTATGAGTCACTAGAAGATAATTCAAAAATAAATAATTTTTAAGTATTAATAGGATGCTTCATGAAAAAGCTGAACAAATAAAACCACTGATACAGTTTAATTTGATTGGCATTAGAATAGCTTAGTAATAAATTTACTGAATTTATACAACGTATGTCAGTCACTAATGGCTCATAAATAAAATGATGCTTTTAAGACACAGAGTCAGTATTCTCAATATATTACACATTTTCATCAATTTAATTAATTTTATACATTCAAGACATTTAGAATGGAATGGAATGTGAAATTACTTTCCACAAGATGGGGTCAGAAAATAAAATAGTTGCATTGCCCAGATTCTATTGAGTATTCTAGTCAGAACAGTATTTCCAAATTTGCTGACCTACTTTGCCGTGAAGAGTTTATTTCCTAAATGAGTTTTGAGAATTATTTATGTATTATGGATACATTCCCTTAATATATACATGTTAAATATAACATTGTCAACAAATAGTTGCACCTGTCTGTGGCTTCTTTCTTTACTGTCTTCACAGTTTTGACCAAAGATGAGACGTTCAGAATTTTAATAAGGCCCAATTTGTCATTTTCTTTTATTTAGGCTTAGTGCTTTAGTGTCCATATTAAAAACAGACTGTAGGGCCTCTCGTGTCCTAGAGGTTTCACCACTATAGCCTACCATGAAGGCCTGAGCATGATCCCCACCAGGGAGCTGACCCACATGGTGCAGCAGACCTCTCCTGTCTCACCTGCTGCTCCCCTCAGCAGTGTATTTCAGTAGATCTGCCTGTTCTGTTCCCCACTCTGTCTCTAGTGAATCCCTACCTTTGGACACATCCTAGTTCTTCTATGCAAAAATAAATAAAATCTTAGCTTTAAGATAATGACTATGAGGGACCTGTTATGTATTAATATAGCTTCTGTGCTGCTTGAGAATTACCATGAACCATTTTGATTGATATTTTCTTTTTGCTTGTTTATTTATTTTTAATTGTACCTGGAATAATTTCTACAAAATTTCTTTAAATGTTCTTGTGCCACTGGTCTCCTTCTTCTTCTGGAACTCTGACTTCATATTTGATAATCACTTGATGTGTCCTTAATGTTGCTTAATCTCTATTGTGTTATCTTTATTATTCTCTTTCTTTCTATGCCTATGTGGGAGATTTTCCACTGGCCTGTCTTTGAGTTTAATGACCTTTCTCTTTGTTTAATTCTACTATGTACAGTCTGCTAGGCTTATCAAATTAATATTTCATTTCAGATATTGTCTTACTCAGGTCTAGAATTTGCATTTGGCTTGATGAATTTAGTTAAGGTAGTCAGAAATTGAGCTATTTTGGTCCCGCCGTTCTGCTTTCTTCAGTGCATAGTGCACTGGCTTAAAATTCTGTCACCTTGAGTAAAAGATGTCAGCTGGTTGAATGAGGATTTTCTCAGTCTTTTCCTCCTTAATTAAAAAGACTTCCCTTCATGCTTATGCCTCAGACAAGGTCTCTCTCCATTTTCTCACCCTAACCCCCAGAGGTATTCTGATGTTCATTGTTACTCAGTTCTTGTCAGCTTGGTTGGAGTGGACGGAGAGACAGCACAGTCTGTTCTGGTTCAGCTCAGGGGTAAGAAGATCTCAAATGGGGCATGTCAGTTATCTTGCCTTCCTCATTGTAGTGGGGACCTTCACTGCTCTAGAATAAATACATTTTCCTGTCTTTCCCCAGAGATAAAGATTTTTTTCAGGTTTGGTTTATTCCCCTCTAGTTACAGCTAATCTTCACCTGTGCCAATAATAATAATAATAATAATGCCATCTAAAACAAAAGATACAATGCTATTGGGAAAACAGATTTGGTTGTGCCATTCTGCCTTTCCAATTGTGGCTTCTTCACACCTCTTTCTGTGGGAAGGTTTTTCCAAATTCTCCCACAATCCCAGTCTTTCTCCTGAATGCAGTTAGATCTCTAGAGAAGAGTCTGCTAATGGATGTCAACTTCACTTTCTTGTGTTCATTATTCCTAGCGATTATATACCTTATCCTGCCAAAACAATTACCTCTACCAATATATAAATATATTACTGAATTTTATCACTTAGTCATTTTCTCAATACCTGTCCCAGCAAAGAAATTGTTCATATCCCATTTCTCTATAGAAGCATCTCTCTTCTCTTAGATGTTAGATGAGTTGGTTGTCTTGTGACCTCAACTCTCTGATGTGTTCGAGAAAAGTTGTATTTTATACATTATCTGGAGTTCACATGTTATAAGGATGAACGCATTCTTTCCAGCTTTATATATCCTAAGTTGAGAATTCTCTATTATTTTACTTTCAGTATAGTTTGCATATTTTGCATCTTTATATACGCTTTAATTTTCAATATGTTCAACCATTTTCCTTGTAAAGAAACAATAAACATTAAACTGTTTAATATGTTTTCTTCATCCTGTTTCCTGTTCTTTTTTTCCCACTAAGGTCATTTCCTCTTGCATGGAATAAAGATAAAGTTAATCATAAGTCGAACTGAGCTGGAACTGGATTGAAGATTTATTTAATTTCAATTCAACTCTGAATTGAATTCCAGCTGGGCCTTTGAACCTAAGCTTCCGATAACACTATGATATCTCTCTATGTTTTCCGCTCAGTACCCAGAGATGCTTACTTAGCAAATTCTGGGTTATAACTGTCTGGCCAAGAGATTTATTTTTACACTGGGGCTCTTCCAGTTTCCAAATAGTCAGATCAGCCAAGCTTTTATTAAAAGTTTAGCTTGCTTCTCCTCATCCCATAAAAGTCTTGCCTTGTATTGCATGCTTGCTTCTCTAACCTCCATTAATTTGTAGCCATCACTCATTTATGAAGGTTTCAACTCTTTTTGGGATTAGATCCTTTAGACATTGCTGCATCTGATGCACTGAGATGGTTTTAAAGTAAAGTATTATCTTGGTTTCTTTAACCAGTGTTTTTGTAATCACACATATGTGCTATCACATATCCTAACTGGAACTGGACATATCAGGCACCAGTTTTTAATTTTACAAAAACGGAGCTCAAATTTCTCTATTTTAATTGTCTCACTCTAATTAAGAAAATCCATGTTTTAAAATAGAGCTGAAAGATCTTTCCTTTGCTGTAAAATGAAATAATTAAAGTTCCCCTTTTATACCTAGGTAAAAATGTTGATGAATCAAAACAACTTTGTTATTACACTGAAACCATTTCCCATTTAATAACCACATATATATGACTGGTTGGTGGAAACACATGTTGCAGCACAACAGATAGTAAGAGTGATCTCTATGCTAGAAATTCCTTTCACTCTGTAAAAATTCAGGAGACATTTTTTGAGTAAGGTACAACATTCAAAAAATAATTCTTGTATTTTAATTGTGATAGCATTAAACTTAAAAATAAAATTAGAAATAAATGACTGAAGTCCAACTCTAACAAAATACATAGATATATATGAAAAATATCTAAAACACTGCTGAAAAAATCCATGAACTTATGTCCACACATGGCATATTATTCAGTAATTAAAAAATAAATATGTATTAATGTGTTCATTGTAGCATTACTTATAATACCTAAGATCTGAAAGCAATCTAAATAGTAAATGGATTAGGTATACAAATAAACACACATATATATACACACATACACACAAACAATATAATAATACTCAGGTACAAAAAGAAAGATGAAATTTTTTCCATATGTGAAAAAGTGAATAAATATAGAAACTATTTGGCTATGTAAAATCAGACCAGGAAGATATATCTCATATGAATCAACTTATATGTGGAATGTTAACAGCAAAACAAATGAACAAAGGAAACAAACAAAAATAAACTCAGATATAGAGAACAAATTTGTGTTTACAAGGGGGATATAGGGTTGAGTGAAATGGGTAAAGGGGGTCAATTCTATAGTGAAAGATAGGAAATATACTTTTACAAACTCTGATATAAATATAATCATGACCTTGGTGTAGGCAACATTTTCTTGGCCATAACCCAGAGGATAAGTCATACAATAAAAACATTAAATTTAACTTCATCAGAATTATTGCTATTATTGATATCAAAATGCAACATTTTATCTGTATTTTATTCTTTGTAATAACTTATTATACATTTTTTTAGCTTATATACGTTTTTGTAACTGGTCTGTACTTCAGAATCTGGCATAAGATGGTTAGGTTTCTGCCCAGTAGATCACAATGGTGAAACTAAGATTACAATGGTGAAATTAGGATGTTGACCTTACTTAGTTTTTGACTATAGACACTGGAGAGATGTTGCTTGCCTGATCATTTTTGTTGGAAGAATCCAATTCTGTGTGCAGTAAGGCTAAGGTCCCTATTTCTTTTTTGACTGTGAGCTCCAAGAATTCACCTAAATCCTTATTACATCATTCTTCCCATTTGCACCCCCTCCATCAGACACATGAAACCCTTCTCATTCCTGGGTTCTCTAACTTCCACATCTATAAATAGCCATATATACTTTTAAAGTGTTCAAGTAATTAGATCAAGTCCATCTTGGTAATCTGCCTAGTTTAAAGTCAATTTTCTCATAGAAAATAGCATAATCACAAGAGTAAAATCCATCTACTTTATAATACTAAAGACTGTATATATAATGGGGACAGGAGGATGAGTAATCTTGTGCCCATCTTAGAATTTTGTCTCTCAAGTTTATATGGATCCCAAATATCCATGTCTCTGACAAGTAAAGAATATATTCATACTTTCCAATGTTCCCAAGAGTACTGTTCTATTATAACATCACTAAGCCCAACATTTCTTTCAATGTCATTGGCTCAAAAGTAGCATAGTTCCTTATTTAAACTCTCTAAATCTTGTGGGATGAATTCTTTGTGTATAATTCACAAGCAGACCCTCATGACACTTTCATTCTACCTGTGAACTATTTTTTTTAAAGATTTATTTATTCATATAAGAACTGGGGTACAGGGCAGAAGTGCAGGAGGTGAGAAGATCCACTAGAGACAGAGTGGGGAGCAGAACAGTCAGATTGACTGAAACACACTGCTGAGGGGAGCAGCGGGTAAGGCAGGAGAGATCTGCCGCACCATGTGGGTCACCTCTCTGGCCAGTGGCAGGGTTCGAACATGTGCTGCAGTGGCTGCGTTTCACTTCATAGTGTGTTGCTTAACCCACTGTGCCACCAGGGGAGGGCCCTATCTGTGGACTTTCAATGGTAATGAGACACCTTGTTTTCTCAACAATTACAGTGAAGATAGTCATTGACAAGTGCTATAAATAACTAGTTCAAAAGAGACAAAATGAAGGCAAGATGGACTCACTGGTCACAAGCAAATTCTGTAATTTAGTTGGGCAAACCACAACCAGAGTTTATTGATTAGGTTTCAAGATCTGGATCTAATCCTCCTGAGATCTCATTATTGACCTCTGAGCACTCAGCTCCATTTTCTAGAATCTCAGTTCCATGCTCTGAGTCATCCTTCCACTTTACAAAAAATAGTAAAAGTTTAAAGCTCAGCAGTTTTATCACCTTACCAGTAAAACTATGTGACCTTTTTAGGTTCCTTTCATTTTGCATTCTCTTTTACTGTGTTATTCTAACTTATGTTTCTACTAATATAATTTTCTCAAGAACTGTGTGTGCTTTTTGTGGCTCTTGCAGGGGTTGATTCTATGACATAAAAAACATGTCTACTGATAATTATAAGACAAACAGTGCTGTGCCTGTTGCTCCTACTGAAAATGAATAAAGCAAAATATGTTTAAACTTTCTAGAGCCTCTCTGGTTAGAAAAATAAAATCTGTGAGACACAACTTTCACATACACCACACACACACAAAATGCTTTTGAATGTAATTTTAAATCTGGATAGGATGAGAATTTATGAAATTTCAAGTCTTTTTTTCCTTTTTATTTAACATTTCTTTGAGGCATTTATCTTATACTCTTATGGTTTACCATAAGCAACAAAGTCAGGCAATGAAACTTCAATAAAGAAATTATTTTATCTCTCACTGACTCATTTTAAAAACGACACTGCATGTTTGTTATGGCAGTACCCTACTTCTCTTATTAAAGCTACATTACTTTTTTATTCTATAAAATGTATATCACAAAATTAGTACTTTAACTGACATCCATATTTTAATCATATTTCTGTAGATCAAAAGTTTTACACTGTGTTGCTAGATGTTTTTAATCAGGGTATACCACATTGAAATCAAGGATTTAGTTGAATAAAGTAATTCAACTAAAGTAATCCCTTGAGGGGTTAGAGAAAACTTTGCTTCCAAGTTCATTCTTGCCACTAGCAGAATATCCTTCCTAACTTTTTGCTAGACAGATGACACTTTTAGCAACTAGAAACTTCCATTATTTACCAATTAGTGTTTCTTCCACTACCAAGGTAATAAGTTCATGTTTAATACTACTCTTCTTTGAATATCTCACTTTCTCTTCCTGACATCTGTGGAAAAAACAAAACAAAACAAAATAAACATAAAAAATGATTTTAAAAGTATCATATGGTTAGTATAGGCATGCCCAAGTAATCTCTCTGCCGACTGTGTCACATAGCACAATATAATCTTTGGACTAAAATTCACTGAATTGAGAGCTCTGGAGATTATCTAGTGAGTGTCCACTAGATAAAAGGGACAGAACATTTTATCAGTCATCTTAGAGTTCTACAGAACACACACTATTTTAGGAAAAAGAATGGATAAGCCACAGATTGAGGACAAAGAGCAGTACACATATATGATGGAATAGATGTAGCCTTGGCATACAAAGACATTCTGTATCAATAATAGGATAACCAACACAGTAAAAGTAGAATTAAAAAAAAACAAAAAAACAGAAATAATTACATGGAATAATGCTTACTATATTTAGTCTGTAGAAAATACATGTTAAAACCACAAAAACTACCATTTCATACACATTAAAATGACTGTACTTTTTTAAAAAAATAAGTGATATTAAATTTGGTGATGATATACAGAATCTAGACTATGTTATTGATGGAAGTTAATATAATATAGCCAAGTAGAGGCTGGTTAGTAATGTGCATCTTACCTATAACCAACCAATAGCACACTTGTGTACAGTCACTAAGTAGAAATAAGGAAACATGTTTGTATAAAATAGTGGAATAGTATAGCATTATTTTTCATAATTAAGTTATTAGAACCAATATAAATGGTTATTAAAGATAAACTAGGATATAAAGATATTATAAAATATTAGTAATTAAAATGATTTTCTGATTTAACAAAATTAATTAAAAAACATTAAGGAAATAGGTCAAATACAAAAAGAGAGCTTACTTTGTACATTCATTTACATGAAATTTAAAGAGACAAATCTAATCTGAAATGCCGGAGTTCACAGTTATTTCTTGGGAAGTGAGGTTAAATGAAATCAGCTAGAAGAAGGCACAAAGAAATATTCTGAGACAATAAATATATCATCTCAGTTAATTTAAGTGGTATTAAATGGAGAATAGTATTGTCAATTTGTATTTATTTTACTCATTCAATTATATGCTAAGATCTGAGACGATTTGTACATTAATAGTGTCTCAGTAAAATATATAATAAAAACTGATGATATGGGTTCAACTAGGATATTTGGACAGCAATTACTCATTTATGTGAAGAAATCCTGTGATGGTAGAACTCTCAAAAAAGGGAAAATATTTAGTTTTAACTCAACTATGTTTTTACTTATGTCAAATAATGAATCAACACAACTGGATTTGCAGCCACAAGCAGCATATAAATAGAGAATAAAACAGTTTTCTCAGGTCACAATTTATTTTTTCTGAAACATCCATAAGACAAACCTGTTATTACTTTTAGAAAACTGTGTTGTTGTTGTTTTTAAGATTTATTTATTTTTGTGTAGAAGAACTGGAGTATAAACAAAAAGTACCGGGAGTTGAGAGGACTCACTAGAGACAGTGTAGGGAGCAGAATAGGAAGAGCTAATGAAATATGCTGTTGAGGAGGGCAGCCAGCAGGACAGGAGAGGTCTGTGCACCATGTAGGTTAGGGTAGCGCTCAAACTCAGGCCTCCGTGGTTGGCATTAGCTGAGACTTTAACCCCTGCACTGCTAGGGAGGTCTCTCAAAAACTGTTTTTTAACACTAGTTTATCAATGGAATCTTTCATAAAATAAATACTGTTCTACCTTAGTAATGCCCACCAATATTTCCAAAACTTTGATTAATTTGTCCATTAAACATTTGTGTTAGATATTATAGGTTATCCATTAGTGAAAGTTAAACTCAAAGTAAATATTATAATTGAATGTATTTTCCCAAAAGAGATATGTATGTTGAGGTTCTAACCCTCATTACCAATGAATGTGATGCAACTTGGAAATAGAATCTTTGCAGTTGTAATCAAGGTAAAATCAAGTCAGCCTGGGTTAGTGAGAATAGGTCTTAAATCCAATAGTGTCAGAAAGACAGATGCACCAAGTAGACAACTGTGGGAAGACAGAAGCAGATACAGTAGTGATGTTGTCATAAGGCACAAAATGCCAAGGCTATATTGCAACTACTAGAAAATAAAAAGAAACAAGAAAGCCCTATTGTGTAGAAACATCATAGCGACATTTGGCATTGCCAACAAAATAACACCTAAGGGCCTCCTTTGTGGCACAGCGTGTTGGGTGTGCACTGTGAAGCAGCAGCAACACTTCGATGTGAGTTCGATCCCCAGACAAGGAGGGGACACACGTGGTGCATGAGACCTCTCCTGTCTTGCCTGCTGCTCTCCTCAGCAGTGTATTTTGGTTAATGTGCCTATTTTGCTCCCCACTCTGTCTCTGGTCAATCCTCCTACCTTCCCTGCCTCTGGCCTGTACCCCAGTTCTTGTATGCATAAAAAATAATCTTTTTTTAAAAAGTACATAATAATGACCTATATATTTTTATGAATAATTAATGATTTTTTCTCCACATTGCCTTATCTTTGGCTTTTTGTGAAATAGTTTCTAAATATATTAATATAGTTAAAACATAAATTTAAGAGAATTCCTATTTTATTTTAAAATATAAAGATGGAATTAATCATGCTTAACAATGTGATATAATTTTCTATCTTATCTATGATTCATAAATGTAACATTTGGATAAATGCTTTTGAGCAAAATATCTACATACTCATTTTCTGCCACATTTACTCTTCTCAGAGTAGTAATTTTCATGTTAAAGGTCAATAGCCATTTATTGTAAAATAAGGTTGTTCTGTGATATTTTGGATGGATTGCACAGAATTTGATTAACTGCTCAGAATGTGACTATTGAAAATATTAATTGAATTTAAGGCCATCATGGGAAGAAATAAATATCTAATAAGCTAATATACATAAATTATAACCTAGTTCTTATGAAAAAATAATTATTTTACTGAAAATACCTATCTCCTGCCCTAAGGGTACACTAGTGATTTGTCAAGAAGACTGAATTAGTCCAAGTTATTACTACAAACAAAGGCCTCCTTAAACCATGCCTAAATTCAGAGACTAATAACATGCCTTTTGGGCATTTTACTTAACAGAGTTGAGTAGAGTACATTATTGTTGATGGGTTACTCCCCAAATACTCTAGTAAGTGGCCTAGGGCACTGTAGACATAGCTTGTGACTCTAAGTCTAATATCCTACCTATGATTCTGGATAAATGAGTGCTGGTGTTACTAAAGGTACAAGCAATTCTAAACTGGGACTAATAGAAATCAATAACCAGACAAAAATTATATATAGATATAAATAAAAAATAAAGATATAAATATCTTTATAAAAGAACAAACACTTTAACAACTAGTCACCCATGAACATATCACCTTAGTCTCTTGTGCCCCTCCCTCTCCTGTTTTGATCCCACTCCCTCTCCCCACCCCTGCTGAATATCTCAGATTTAGTTTGCCTCCTAATTTTTTTCTGGTCCCTTGTTGGGATCCCCTATATTCCTTCTATAAGTGAGACCAGCTGATATTTTTCTTTTTTCTTCTGACCTATTTCACTGAGCATAATCCCTTCCAGCTCCATCCATATTGCTATAAATGGCCTGAATTTATCCTTTTGATTGCTGAATAGTATTTCATTGTGTGTATGTGTATATGTACATATGTATACAAACACACACACACACCCCACATCTTCCCATCTTCTTAATCCAGTAATCTGTTTGGGGGATTTAGGTTGTTTGCATATCTTAGTTATTGTAGATAGTGCTGCAATAAACATAGGATGGCATGCTTCCTTTCAAATTAACGTTTTTATGTCATTTGGATGGATTCCTAGGACTGGAATTGCTGAGTCATATGGTAGCTCCATTTTTAGAATGCTGAGGGTTCTCTACACAGTTTTCCATAGTGTTAGACTAATTTGCATTCCCACCAGCAGTGTAAGAGGGATCCTTTTTCTCCACATCCTTGCCAAAATTTGTTGTTGCCATTTTTTTTTTAATATGGGTAATTCTCACTAGTGTATTGTAATATCTCATTGTGGTTTTGATTTGCATTTTCTTTATTACAGGAATGTTGAACATTTATCTTATAGTTGCTGGCCATTTGCATTTCCTCTTTGGAGAAATGTCTTTTTAGAGCTCTTGCCCACTTTTTGACTGGATTGCTTGATGTGATTTTGTTGAGTTGCATGAGCTCTTTGTAGATCTTTGATAGCAGTACCTTATCAGTTGTATGGAGTGAAAATATTTTTCCCAATCAGTAGGGTGACTCTGTCTTTTGGTTAATGTCTCTTTTGCAGTACAGAAGCTTTTTAGTTTGATGTAGCCCAGCTGTTTATCTTCTCCTTTGTTATCTTGCTTCTGGAGATGAGTTCTCAAAGATGTTTCGGAGGTGTATGTTATTAAGTGTTTTGCCTGTTTTCTTCCATATATTTTATGGTTTCAGGTCTTATAGTCAAATATGTTATCCATTTTGTGTTGGTTTTTGTGCATGTTGTGAGGTAGTAGTCTAGTTTCTTTCTTTTGCATGCAGTGGTCTAGTTGTCCCAACACCATCTATTGAATAGAGTACCCTTGTTCCACTAGATATTCTTTGTTCCTTTGTCATAAATTAGGTGTCCATTTATGCATGGCTTTATTTCTGGGTTTTCAATTCTATTCATTGGTCTGTGTGTCTGGTTTTGTTCTAGTATCATACTATTTTAATAATTATGGCTTTGTAGTATAGTTTGACGTCTGAGAGTATAATACCTCATTCTCCTTTTTAGTCAGGAGAGATTTGGCTATTTGTGTGTGTGTTTTTTTTTGTGATTCTATATGCATTTTAGCAGTATTTGTTCTATGTCTTTGAAGAATGCCATTGAAATTTTTATCAAAATTGCATTGAATCTGTAAATTGCTTTTGGTAGGATGACCATTTTGATAATGTTAACTCTTCCAATTCATCAGCAAAGGATGCCTTTCCACTTCTTTCATGTTTTATTTAACAATGTTTTTAAATTTTATTTGTATAGGGTTTTTACCTCCTAGGTTTATTCCTAGGTATTTAAATTATTCTTGGTATAATTGTAAATGGGAATGTAAATTTACATTGTCCATTACATTCCCAAAATTTACAGATTTTTTAAAAAATTTCTTCTTCATATATATATAGGAAGGCTACTGTTTTTGTGTGTTGACTTAGTATTCTGCTACTTTGCTAAGTTGGTTTACTGTTTTAATTAGTTTTCTATAGAGATTTTAGGGTTCTCTATGTACATTATCATATTGCCTGCAAACAAGTAAAACTTCTTTTCCTATTTGGATTCTGTGTATGTGTTTCTCTTATCTTATTGCTCTGGCTAGGGCTTCCAGTATTATATTGAAAAGCAATGGTGACTGTGGACATCCTTGTTTTATCATGTTAAGATATCACCCTTTTATCCCAAGAACTTCCAGGGCCTTCATCATAAAAAGACGCTGAACTTTGTCAAATGTGTCCTCCACATGTACTGATATGATCATATTTTAGCCATAAATCATTATCAAAAATATAAAACCACTCATTTTTTAATCTAGGAATCTACTATATTTAGCTTATTTAAAATTCAATATTTAATCTAGTTATTCATGGTATTGCCAAGTAATGTCTAGCAACATAATTAATATAAGATCATTAGCAGTCTTTCCAACATTTGGGTTTCTAAATAAAAATATTAATAGGCAACTAAATTAAAAATATAGTGTACAGATAAAAATATTAACAATTATTTAAAACATGTTCAGAGTGTGAAAATGCAAACACACAGATATAAGTACATATTACATATAATAGAGGTATAATAGACTGCCAATTTAATACATTAATATGAAAAATAACCATGATAAAACTACATATTTAATATAAGTTTCCCATCATATTTACATTTGAACCCATTTAATATAATAGAATATTGGTTAGAACTTCTTTAAAAGAAGATTCTGATTTAAAAGTTCTTTTTTTATTTAATATACCTTCAAATATTCTCACAGCTCACTTTATGAGACAATTCTGCATTTTAGATGTCAGTATTAGAAGTCAATGAAATAATATTTTGCTCAACCTGACATGTGCAATTTGAATTAATTGATGGCTACACCTTATAAATTACTGTTGGTGAAGCACAATGAAAAGAAAATTGGTCTACAAATATCTATTTAACTACTCAGGTAGTAAATATCTGCTGTCATCTATTTCTCAAGTGTACTGACTTCAGTTATCTTACCTAAGATTCAAGACAGCCCTGAAGTTCATTTCAGAAAGCAATGAACCCAAAAATTCACCTTAGAATCCTTTAAATAAAACCCCATTCAGTAATATGATGTTTGAATCTTGAAACATCATTAACTTTCACTTTTCATACTTTGAGAGAATTAAGTTAAAAAACACACAAAAATAACAAAGGTTAAAACATAAGTTCAAAACTATGTTTTCTTTTTTATGAATTTGTCATATAACTTAATTTGATTTTCACTGAGTCAGATAATATTCTTTTCTTAATCTTACCTTAGTAATTCTAATAACAGAGCTTGCCAATATCATCAAATGAAGTGAACCAATAAATTGAATTGCCTTCACAATAGTTTACTCTTAAAGTAATATCTATTACATTACTATCTGGAAACTGTTATCAGAGATAACATAAGCTGCAGAAATTTCATATTTCATATAAAGGATTGCATTTAGAAACCAGATTTGTTTGCCCTTTTTTAAAGTTTTCCAGTGTGTCTGATATTTATTATGCAGAAAATTGCTTTATCAAGATCACCATGAAAATGTTACTTAGGTGCTCTGTCATATGTGACCAATTTCCACCCCTATTCAAAATGCAGAAATCAGAGGAATGTTCACTTACTGTTTACTCCACTCTGAGTTTCAATGACAAAGACGAGCCTAACTTAGTGTTTTTACAGTTTTTTATTAGTGCTCTTAGTTTCATTTGGAAAGGTGGGTCAATATATGATAGGTTATATTAGCATATGATAATAAGAGTCAGATAACACACATCTATGTTACAGTGACCAATGTAGCATGATTGTGATGATTTAAGATGCAGTAGCTCTAAAAATAATAGTACACCTTTCTGGCTTTTAGTCCAAAAGATTTAATATCACCTTCAATGAAAGAACATCATGGCTTTCCCGATATACAGGAAATGCAAATGTAAAATCCCAAAGTTATGATTTTACACTCTGTATCATTGTTCTAGTTTTGTCAAATCTTCTAGGTTTCAACAGGTATACAATATTCCCTATTGCTTCCACCAAATATGACCAGGTGAAATAATGATTTCAGGATAGGTAGCAGAACATTAATTACAGGACACTGTAAAGAATATAACTTGGACATATAGCAGAAATATTTTCCTTTTTATTTTTTAAATTAAAACACCTAGAGAAGTTTTGAGTTTACAGAAAAATTGAGCTTATTAGCACATATAACATTTTCTATATGCCCCTTTCTGCTGTTCTCCAGTTTCTACTATTTTTAACATCTTATACAGTGTTGTAATGTTACAAATGATGAACTAATATTAAGATTGAACATTTATTAACTAAATCCATAATTAGTACAAGGGTTTGATTCCACTTTTATGAAGTATCTAAAAATAGTGAAATTCATAGACACAGAGAGCAAAATGATAGCTTTCAGAAATTGAAGTTGGGGGGATAAGGAGTTGTTCAAAGGGTATAAAAGCTGTTATGCAAAGTAAATACTTTATAAGCATATAGATATTGAAGCAGCCATAGAAATTAACAGTTTGTAATAGCCTGACTTTTATTTATTCTAACAAGGCAGAGTAATGACCCTTTATTCCTAGGATACCCAAATCCATGGTACAATCAATTTGCAGATACATTTTTTTTTAAATCTCAATTAACAGTTACTGTCTACAGAATTACATAAAGCAGTACAAATGGACTCATTCTCATGGATAGACAAACACCAAATGTACTGAAAGCATTAAGTCATTTTATTATTTCTCTATGAATTATATTCCTTAGTAATATAAAAGCTATATGTAGACCATCTAGGAAAACTGCTTACAAAACTTCAGGGACATTTCTTTCAAAATAAAAACATATGTATGTTTATATGGAGTGATAACTCTCCCCCCAAGACTGCTTTATAACTTAGAGGTTTAAGAAACACTTTAGATAAAATGGAAAGATTTGGAAAATGGGAACTATAGGAGATTTACAATTTTTGACAAGCAGACCCTAAAACATAAAGCAACTATACATTTGTGCATGACATTATAATGGGAGACAGGGCAGAGTGGTGTTTCTCATAGGAGTTAATATAGGTTATTAGTTAAATATTTTTGGCAGATTTGTCACTTCTTAATGGATGTGAGTCACAGTTTAATTTAATGTCAAAGTGTACTCTATAACACTAAATCAATTAAATTCATATTTAACATTCATATAGTGAAATTCTCAAATTCTTGGGCAACACTGCAGCCCTCTGTATTTCCTAAATATCCTTTTATTTCGGTACAATATTTTCTTATAATTGCCATCCTTATCTTTAAAACGAAACAAAAGTAGAGTGTACTGGGTTATCATTTGATTGATATATATATATATATATTAATCACCCTCCTAGGGCTTAGAAGCATTTTAGTGCATATCAACCTTGAAAATGTCCTGTATGCTTAATCATGTCATTAGGTTCACATTTTGTGTTGTATCTCATTGTTTAATTATTTTCTTTTCACAAAAAGGGGGCACGTCATATTGTTACAATGCAGTCCATAGTCATAAAATGCAATGAAAATGGAACTTGCTGACAAACCTAAGATTGAGATATTAACTGATCTCTGTTATTTATCCTATAACTTCTACACATATTTGCCTAGTATCATATCCAATCATTTCTATCCATAGCCTTGGAATGACTGACATCTGAAACAAAGGTCAGTAGTGCAACAAGTGGATTAGTTCATCTTTAGTCTGAATCCACTGATCCTTGTTTTTTTGCACATTTATATCTTGAATACCTCCCTCTCAATGAAACATTTTTGTGTGTTTTCACAACATAACACACTTTAAATTTCCTTCCTCCTTTAAAAATTGATGAAAATTCAATTATTTTTCTCCTTTTTATTAGAAAGAGTGATAGTTAAACAGGTATTTAATTTATACTTTAATTTATATTTATGTGGATTCTTGTTATTTCTTGGTAAAGTATCAGGTCTCCATCCCTAGATGAGTTGAAAAGAAACTCAGTATATGTGCAATTTTTTAAAAGTCTATTTGGAGCACAAGGGAAGAATACCATACAGATTTATTGATATGTTTGAATTAATAGATGGTTGTTATTTCTGAGAGACAATGTCTTGGGAATTCTGAATCTGAATCCAAGAATTCATAAGGACTATCTGTAGACATACATATCAATTCAAAGCAATACTCTGTGGGTATGAAAGCAGGGACAGAAAACCAATCTCCAATCTAACAAATTATCCAACAAAATATCAATATAATGGGCAGAACTTCAATGAGGTCAAAATCACCTAAGACTTGTCTCTCTTCCTCTCCCCCTTCCTCCTTCCTTCATTCCTTCTTTCCTTCCTTTCTTCCTTCTTTTCTCCTTTCCCTTCTCCTCCTCCCTCCCTCCCTCCTTCCTTGCTTAAAGACTATATATCAAATAGAATTATAGTGTGACCTATTTTATGTATATATAACATGTAAATCCAAGCACATACGCAAACATGAAGAGATGTAACTCATTCAGAGATTCTATTAAGAGTCAGAATTTTAAGCTCTGTATGATTTAGAAGTTAGGAAAGGCAAAACAAACTCAAATTATTCCTGTGATAAGCACTAATAGATGACAGTAGTCAGTCCCTGGAGATATTTTAGGATGGCAGTTATTGTTTAGAAGGGAATTATACCCTCAATTTTATTAGGAAGATTCTATATTGAAAGAAAGTAAAGGTTCTAGAATTTTGAGAATGATGGCCTTTTCCTGTGATCATAAAGTAAATATGCATTTTGTGATAAGTATGAGCCCAGAGTATATATTACTATTAACTTTTGCAAGCATGCTGTATCTATGGATGATCTTGCAATCAAAAGTTAAAGAAAATTTGCAAATTATATTCCAAAAATAATTTTAGAAGCACTGATAATCAGAGATCAGCATGTAAGCAGGCAACCATGACTTTTTTTTACATGTGGAACTCTGTGAAATGAGGGATTACATTAGGTGACAGTCATGGGAACTTTAAGTATGGAAATTTTAGGAGTTGACATTTTATTAACTACCAATAGTTTATAGCAGGACAAAGACGAGTTAGCATCTTCTGGAAAAAATATATATATATATAAACTCTCAGTATTAAGGCAGGGCAAATTAATTTCTACAAATGTTGTGCCCTTTTTACAGAGGTTATAAATAGTGTGTTTTCATTTACAAACTGTTTTTCAATGTTAGCATAATTTTTTTGTATTGTGGCTTAGGTTTTAATTCTGTTCATTCACCTTTCTCTCCTTTGTTAGCACTTATTCGGTTTTCTTGTTTAGGTGCAACTTCTCTCTCTCTTTTTTTTTTAAAGCCCAAATCAATATTCATATGAAAAAAGCCAACTTATTTAGAACAATGATTTGAAATGAAAATAAGATAAAATGTTGTCACTTTAAAAATATTTTCCTTTAACTATTCAGTCTGAAGAATTGTATTAATATATGTCATTTCTCTAGCAATTTTGACTATTAATTGCTTGAAGAATTACAAATGTACTCTACAAAACAACCCATTTTTGAAAATCACTTTGCCAACAAACTTGGTAGAATAAAACTTGGCCATCTAGAATCAAAGAACATATGCAAGTGATTATTTTTTTAAAGATTCTGCTTAAATACTTTTTTGCATAGAAGAAATGGGGTGTAGGCCAGAGATGTGGGGTGGGGTGAGAGGATTCATCAGAAACAGAGTGGGGAACAGAACAGGTGGATTTTACTGAAATACACCACTGAGGGGAGCAGCAGACAAGACAGGAGAGAACTACTGCTCCATATGTGCCTTAGATCCTTGGCTGGAGACTGAACTCAGGCCTTGTGGTGATAATGCTGAGACTTAACCCCTAAGCCACCAGGGAGGCCCCACCCAGCAAGTAATTTTTAATAGAAATCATCTGCCAAGATGTTTGAGACGATGGATAAAGTGGACAGCAGGCACTGCTTAACAGGATGTCATTAATAACTCCATTGATATGATTACCTTATGTCTGGATGGGTCTCTTAATATTTACTTTTGAGTTTGTGGCATATGGTTAAGTAAACATCTGAAAATTAAGTAAACAATTAGGGTAGAATTTATTAAAAAAAGGAGTAATTATGTCAAATTGCTAAAATCTAATTAGTATAATAATTTAATCCCTTTTTAGGCATCATTGCTCAGAAGAAAATTATTGAGCTTTATTTTAAACATCAACAATTAAGTATAGAATTTATTTTTTATAGATTCTTTGATAATTATCATTATTATCATATTCTTTCATGTCTTATTATTCTTTCATGTCATACTTCCATCATCTGAACAAACTGAACAGGGTAGCAAACTGGTGATGATGAAAAAATTTTAATAACCAAGAATGTAAGAAGTATATTAGTTTGAACTAATGGAAAGGTAGCAAAACTTCAAGAAAGATGAAACAATGCTCTTTTTTTTACTATTACTTCTGGTTTCACTAATTGAAAATTAAAACAAAAGAGGGTCGTTTTATTTGTTATACTTAAAGTTTGGCAAATTTTATCACAGCTGTACAGTAATGTAAATTCTAATAACCATATTCATGACATAGGACTATAATGATTACCTGTTTCTTAAACACCAGTTTAACTGATAAATTACAATCAAGAAAATCTCATTTGATATTCTAAACTTTCAGTTTTCCTTGACAAACTGGGTGGTACACAACCAAATCTCCATGTGTCAGAGGATTAATCAAGTTTGCAGCCTTTAGATAAGGCAAGGAAAAAAAAAAAAGCTGTGTCTTTAACACTTTGCTTTGACATTCTTTATCCCTAGACTTCTTCTTATATGATGGGATATAAACTCTCTCTCTCTCTCTCTCTCACACACACACACACACACACACATACATCACCTGGTTTATACATAAACATTTTCATGTATATTTCAACAGTAGTTCATCTACATGACAACACTGTAAACACCATATTCAAACACAATACAAGATTTGCAATCCTTAGCTCAAACCAGATATGAGTTTGAAGTCTTTTAGAAAAACTGAGTGGAAGAGTATTTTCTAAAAAGGAAAAAAAAATAAATATATATCCAGACTTTAAAAAGTATTTTAAAATTCTCAATACCATTTCTGATAAACATTTTTTCAATTAATTTAAAAATAGCTAAGTCACCAAAGTACAAATATTCAAATATATGTTTAGTGGACATGAAAAAGTTCTGTACATGAAAGAAAACATGCATAGAATGAATTGTACTTGCTTTTAAATTTATATATATCTAAAATTGAGAATAATAATTTTTGTCACCATAACATTAGGAAGTGTGAAAACAATAAACTTCTGCTATATAAACAATTTAACTTGTGGAAATTTAATTATCTTTAAATATAATTATAATGAGTTTACTCAGAATCATTTAATTTTCTTCCCAGTTTTCTCCTTGCTGTGACCATTATTACTTTATTATTATGTGTGTTCATCTTCCTAATGATCAAACAGACTGATGGTCAATTAATGTCCAGAATGATACTAACTTTGCATTGTCCCAGAAGGGAAGTAAAACAGGTCACGGGAAAATATGTAAGATAGGAAAAATGAGTTTTAAAGACACAAAGTTTATTAATGTGACACTATTATTTGCAAGTTTCCCCAATGTCTATGACTATCATTGCTTTGACCATCTCAAACTGCTTTCTTTACCAAACTGAACTTTAGGAAGTCATCATTTATTGTGTGGCAATTGGATTCATTTTTAAACAAGTCAAAAAAGGGACTGTTATATGCAATACCATGGTAGCTACCACCAATATTAATCTCCCAAAGAGATCCAAAATAATAAGTATTTTTACACATTTTATCATGATTTTTTCCCTTGATCTTTTTCTATCGTTCTGCTTACAGACTCTTCCTGTTTCATCTTCACTTTACAGTCCAGACTTCCCAGACCCTGATCTTAAGAGATCAAACTTAGGTTGCCTCATGCTGCTCAGTTCTTAATACCTAATAACTCCCTGCAGCCCTGCTGCTCTATAGTATTCCTCAAATCCACTTTCACTGATCCTAAAGCTACGTGTGCTCTCTGACCCAATCTATGAGATTAGAGGTTATATCATGTCCTGTTAATATCTCAAAAATCTCCATTTTATTTTCATAAACTACCCATTTCTCCAGGAAACATCAATAATGTACAATCTGGCATACTAAGTCTGCTTTTCATAAAAAACAGATGTTTTTAGGTTTTGCATTTTAGGAAATTTGATGTGTTCTCTGTAAGAAAAAAAAAAAGCATAGTTACAATGGTTAAATTTAGTCCAAAAATAACTGCATAAATCACAATAATAGCCAATTTTGGAAACTCACAACTAGTATAAGATCACAAATTCCTGAAAGATGTCATTTTTATAAATGACCATTTCAGCACTTTAATTTTTCTGATGTGTGCAATTTCTGATTTCCTTATCAAAAGAATTTGTAACATTGTCACTGAAAAATCTAACACAATTTTATATTTCGGTTGATAAAGATTTCTGTTATTTGTTATTATTAGGAATGTTTCTCTCAGTTTCTTACTTGTTGAAAATAGCTTACACATTCTAGGATTGTTTCCAATATTGGAAAAACCTGATTTGAGTTTTTTTTCAAATATAAACTTGAAAAATAAAATTTCAGTGTTTTTTTTATTTTTTGCTGTCTTGTGTAATGTTTAGTCTTAATTATTTTTTGAAGTGACCTGTTTTTGCAGGCTAAATCTTTGTTTTCATGCTTTGGTGTTTTTGTTTGTTTTATTTTTAGCATTGTGTTATTCAGTCAGAAATTAATGAGGATTTTAAAGATGTAATTGGGCAAATCATTTTAGCCTGAAATAAGGACATGAATGAAGGCACAGTTAAACAGAGAAAAGGAGTGAGGTAAAAATGGACAGGAGGAACAGAACGAGGCAAAAGAACTGGAAAATATGTACTCAGATAATGGCATGATGCTACATTCTATAAGTGAGTAGGGATCGACAGGAATGTTCTTAAGACAAATGGTTTGTTAATAGATTGTTACACTGGATAGGTGATACCAGTTTATCATTAAGATCATTAGCATTTATTTAGCTTTTAACTGAGATTGAGATTTATTCTTAGTTTGTCCTTATTTGTGAAAACCTTTTAGGAATAACTGAGCAATATAAAAAATCCTGTTCTCTCATTCTTTCTCTCTTATGTATACACACACACACACACACACACACCCCTTACCAATCTTAACTCTAAGTTAACTGTCCTTTAGTTAGCTCCCCAAAATGTCTGTAGCTACTTCAATACCACTTATCAAAATAAGAACTGTACCATTCAAAGCTAAATACTCAAAGAAGACTTTCTGCAAGAATTGTAATAATGGAGAGAGAACAGAAGGCAATCTGAATTCAGCTCCTCTGAAACAAAGGTTAGAAAGTTTTTAAGAACAGAGGTGTTTTCTAATTGCCCTCATCCAGTGGCAAAAAGAAATCATAACTTTGTGGCAGGAAATAATTTTTTTACTTAGAGCAATATGTCTACAAAAATTAGGTTCCTGCTCTCCCCAAAAGAGTAAAAGACAGGGGCATTATTTACTTTGATGACTGCAATTCATAGATGGAGGGCATCTAGTTCTTCAGTAATACATACTGGGGTCATAAACCTGCCAAGAAATTTCTCAGGGACAGAAAAAGAAATCACAATTACAAGTTTTCTGTCTTCTAATAAACAACTGAGGTTAAAAAGTTTGCTGTGTCCTGGTGGCGCAAGAGGTTAAGTCTCAGCACTATGAAGCTATCAGCTGCTACTGCAGCACAAGTTCCCTCCCTGGCCAAGGAGCTGACCCACATGAAGCAACAGACCTCTCCTGTTTCTCCTGCTGCTCCTCTCAGAAGTGTATTTCAGTAGATCCACCTGCTCTGCTCCCCACTCTGTATCTGGTGAATCATCTCACCCCCACACCTCTGGTCTACAATCTAGCTCTTGGATGCATAAATAAATAAAATACATATTTTTAAAAAATAATTTTGCCATTTTTATTTCTAGTCCTGACTTTGTAAAATTATTGCACACAGTTGGTGTTTGACCTATAGTATTAAATGAATCTATACTAAGTAAATAATTTCAGATGATTTGTCACTGAATATATACATATACAAAAACTGAAGATATACACTTAATAAAACACACCTTGAATGCACATAAATTTCAAGTAATATCAAAATAAATTGAAGACATAGAAAAGAAATAGAGCAATGGATAAATATAGCATACTAAATGAAACTGACTTAGAATCTATGTTGACTTATATTAAAATAAGTGTTCTGAGGAAAACTGAATATATTATTTGAGTAGAACTAAAGGAGAAAAAGTTGAAGTAAAATAACAAAGTGGTACATCTGGTAGTATTATATGCTGCAATTTTGCAACTGATGAGAAGTCAAACATCAGGTCATTATAAAGCATTTTAAATGGATCAGAAAGAGATGGTGAATCTTAGATTCAAGATAGACCATTGCAATTAACATGTAAGAAAATTAATCAGAATCCTGAGTTTTAGAATGAACTGCCCTCCTGGTATGAGGAACATAGTAAATGCATATTGTCATAAATACTGTAATAGAAACAAATGCTAGTGCAAGCATAATTAATTCATCATGCCCATTTTGTCTTAAATACGTAATTTAAAATAGCCTTGTTTTTGAGAAAGTCCGAGTGGGAAGGGAAAACAACCTGAATGTATCAGGAGTTAAAAATGGAAAATTATTATATTCTTCTACTCCTTCACTTCTCTATTCAACAAAGTTTACTGAAGACTTTCTATGTTTCATAAGTGTAAATATTTAAAGAGTTTTCAGAAAACAAACTTGTAACTCATGTGAAACACCACATTTCAGTTAGTCAAATGTAAGCATTAACAGTTTGCTAGTCTTGGAAGGAATCTTCTCTCAAAAACTTTAAGAATGAGCATTTGTTCAAAAGGGAACACAGTTAAACACTGAAAATTTATGTACCTTCCTTATATTAGAGATACTTGAAGTGATATTTAGCCTGAAGAAGAGAAAGCTGTCTTCAGAAGAAGCACTATAACTCTTCAAAAATACAGAAAGCTATCATGTGAAAAGAGATCAAGAGCAGAATATATGAATCAATAGCAAAACACTTTTATAATTCATTTAGAAATGAGAATAGTATGCAATCCTTTATTATGCAATTCATGAAGAAACAATGTCTTGACCTATACTTAATGATAGTATTATAGTCAAAATTAAATGCATCCATGCTACCTTTAAGCCTAGGATTAGTCTGTCAAAGTTTTTCTTTGTTTCTGATTATGTTTATTGAGGTGAACTTGGTTTACATCTTTGCATTAGCTTGAAGGGTTATAGCTTCAAATCTCTACAAATGTATATTGTCACACCATGCCCACCATCAAAGCCCAAATAATCCTCCTACATGTTACACTGTGGCTCCCTCTATCCCTGCCCACACCCAGCACCTCCCCTTCTGATTGACTCAGTTTACAGTTTGATATCAAATGTTGCTTATTGAGTTAGCTTTTTCTGACCCTTTGTTTCTCTGTATTCCACATATACCACATACTGGTATTTGTCTCCTTCCATGTTATTTCATGAATACCCTCATTAGCTCCATCCATGTTGTTGCAAACATCAAGAGGTCATCACTTTTCATAGCTTAGTAGTGTTTCTGTGTGTGTGTAAAGATCACATTTATCTGACCCACTTCCCTGTGCTTGAGCATTTAGGTTGCTTCCATAACTTGGCTATTATAAATAGGATGGCAATAAACATAGATGCGCCTATGTCTTTTCTAATTAGTACTTTTACATTCTTTGGTTAGATACAGAGGAGTGGAATTATTGAACATACGGTAGAACCATTTTTAATATTTTGAGAAAACTGCATGCTGTTTTCCATGTGGGTTGGGTCACTCTATATTCACGCCAATAGTGTACAATGGTTTCTTTTTCTCCATATTCTCATCAACACTTGTTTTTGGTGCTTTAGATATGGGCTATTACAGGGGTAGTCTGTAAAGTTTTAGTAATTTCCTAATCTCTTGTTTTAAAATTTACATGGGCAGAAGATTGAGAATGACTAAAATTATTTAAAGTTTTTATAAAAATTTAAATTCAAATTTATATCATTCTGAAAATATACATTCAAGATACTAAATAATTGTGTATAATTTTCAAAGCTATTTAATCTTACAATCAGTTTGTTGGTTCATAAGTCCTCTGACAATGGGCTTGAAAAATATATTCTACCATAGCAGATGAGCTAACGGTCTATCATTAAATTTTAAGTAAGGGATAGCCTTCAGAGCGAGGTTTCGAATCTTTCACCACAGGGGATCATTTATAACATACAGAGTCTCTTTTGGACCTTTTAGAGTCACCTCATCATTCATACTTCAGGTACTATGTGATATGGTATCAACATGTCTAACTGCTCCATTTCTATAGTCTGAAAAGATCCGCTTGTGTTTCATAATAGTTTGTGTCTCTTACTGTAACTGAAGCAACTTTTCATTGGAAAGGAATGTTTTGCACAACTTATTTTATGTTGTTGGTTAGGACTTTATTTTTGGTAAATATTTAGTAAATATATTTGGTAAATATTATTTATTTTTTGGTAAATAAAATGCACTATGCTGCATCTCAACAAATTCAACATCTATATATTCATTTAAAATATTTTCTAACACATATACTATCCTGCTTTTGAAAACTATTGCTATATATTATCAATAATGCTTTCAAGAATATAAAAGATAACGTTATCTTATAATACTATCAAGTATCATGAAAATACAGCTGGAAGCAAAAAGCACTTTCCTAGTTTATTTTCATAAAATATAAACATTTTAACCCAATTGGACTTATTTGATCTATAAAAGAAAGATTTAGAGAAATTCTGGGGTGATATAGAGCTTTATGTTGCAGAAATATCTTTCTACTCAAATATATTTAAGTACAAGAAGGAAAATCTAACTGATTTTTATCCTCCTTTGAAATTATTTCATGAGCTCAAATGAATAATTCCTGATTACTTCCCACTGGAAATAATATTCCATCATGGGCCACCTAAAGTTGTAAAAAAGTTAGGAGATAAGAAATCACATCCAGATACACAGTATGCCTTCCTCTGATATACAGATGTTAATGATAAACAAGAAAATGAACATAATGTAAGCAAATAATGTCTGTCACACAACTGAAGGGCTCAAAAGTATAAAGAAAACAACAATTTGTGAGGTTAGTAATGAGATGTAGACAGAGAGCTACCTGCTATCTAATGCACAATGTTTTGTTGTTTCAGTTTTTTGTTCTTGTTGTTTTTCCAATAAAAGCAAAGGCATACAGTCATTTGTTTCAGGAACAGTTCAGCTCATAAAAAATGTATATGTAGATTAACAATAATGACATGATGTCTTTGCCTTCATCAAGTTTGCCCAAAAGAAGTGACAAAGGAACATACAGAAATAAGTATAGCAAAGTGATATAACTTCAAATAGATGTACATGTAAGTTTTTACTGGAATGACAAATAATGATTTATTCTTACTGGCATGAAGGAAGGTCAAACAAATTGAAGATAATGTGAGATCAAAGGGTATAAGAATTTTTCAAATGGGTCAAGGTTTAGAAGGGGAAACCTTTCATTTTTCTAACAGATGTATGTGGACATGGCTTCATAAATTTTAAAAGAAACTTCAAAAAGGTAATTTCAATAAATAGATTTTATGTTCAGTGTTCACTGATCCATTAAATTGCATAATCTCCCATGTCCCATGACTTAGTTTGTCATAATTATAATTTGAAAAAAAATTGAAAACCCATATAATATTATTATAGCCCGGAAATGATAACCCCATATAGAAGATTATAGAAGAAGTGAAGCAGATGATTCAGGAGTTGTGAACTTAGTTAATAGAATAAGTCAACTTTCATATCAAAAGACATATAACAGTGATATCAAATGGGCATATGAACCCTCTAGCTTATTTTTCTTTAAAACACTATCATTGTACATCCTATATCCCAAATACACACACACATCCCCAAAGAAACCAAACACTTAATGTTGCTTTGATATAAGTAGCTATTTGCTATTTATGTAATTAATTTTTTATTTGAAAAAATATATGTGTTCAATTCTACTGGCAATAACATGGCTGGAACTAGAAGGTACTGTGCCAATGAATATATCAGAAGAAAGATAAATACCACGTTATTTGTTTGTGTTGAAAAAAGGGAACAAAGCAAAACTAAACCAAAATAAAGCCTATAAATCTGTAGACTTCAGGCTACCAGGGATGGCTGGAAATCAAAGAGAAGAGGGGGGCAATAGATAATGGTGGGGTATTATGCATGCCATGGAGATGGCATGGTGAGGTAACTCACGTCCTCTCAATCATATGGTGTTGTGAAGCAACATTACCTTAATAAAGTTAAAACATTGCAAAATAAATAAAATAACCAAAAACATTTTTTAAAAAATGTTATATAGAAATATGATATAATAGAAAACAGCCAGAAAATTATGAATAGAGTTGAAAAGTGGCAAATGTCAGACTCAGGACAAATAGTAAAATTAACTTTGTTTTGCTTATTTTTCCCAAAAATTATTCACATAAATAACAAATACCTACTTATTTTGATGCAACATTAGATGTTTGATTTCTTTGTTTTTTTAATGTACTTGAAATTTTATTCTCTTTACATAACACTATGGAACACTTTAAAATAGATTCCATGTTAATACATATAAGATTAAGTGGGTTAAACAGTAGATAGAAAGTACCAGTGACTTTAAAACAAACACTGATGTGTTTGAAACATTGATGTGTTGCTATTAATTCATAACCTTTGATTGTTAAATGTACGGAATTCAAATGTTAATAACCCACATTTTAATTTTTTAAGATTGTCTTCAACAATTATTAACCCAGTTTGTCTGTAGGATTTACAAGCCAAAGAAGTAGCTAGAAAACATAAAAGTCAAAGGATGAATGCTCACACACATATATGTATATATGTTAATTATATGTATAGACTATACATTTATATAAGCTTTGCATATGTATAATGCACACATATATAATACATGTGTGTGAATTATATTACCTATTTAAATCCACAAACTATTAATACAGTTATGGATTTTTTCAATATTTAATCACTTATATTACTAATAGTTGTATTTCCAATGTTGGCAAAATAATTCCAGTTTTTCATTTTCCTAGTGTCCAGGCAGAGTTGCCATGAGTTAAAAGTTCGTTTCACATCCAAATCTTTTCAGGCGATGTCTCAGTCAGCTAAGTATTTGCTTAAATTTGGTTGAATTTATGTAACTTCTAGGATTTAGAAGAGCTTGGATGGGTACTGACATCTAAACTTATGTTACATGTGGTCATTGATTAACACAGTTTCATTACTTGCACAATATATCATCCAGCAACCTTTTTTGTCTGTATTTTTCACCAGTATAGTAATTAGTCTAGATTTATACTATATTCTACTTGATCAGTGTTGAAATGTACTTTTATTATTTCTTTTCCAGTATTTTGGTGGAAGTACAGCTGTGATCTGATACTGTAGCTTTCACCAAGTCTGCCTTAAAAACATTCTGCTCTGTGGTTTATGAATAAATATGTATGTTTTTCTGTTACTTTGCAAGGATATCAAGCTGTATAGTGAAGTGGCATCTCCTGGTCTGGTTATAGCAGCTCTGAAGTTCTGACAACCTCAAAGATGAGTGACTGAAACCTCTTCTCAGATATCATTTTGTGAAAATTATCTGATTAAACTGGCCTTAATTTGAAGGGCATAACACATCATGGCCTTGGAGTCCATTCACTTTGAAGCTTGTTCTTTAGAATCTTCCTTCTGCAACTGACATGTTCTCTGGCACTTGAGTTCTCTGTTTCACTTGAGTGCAACATGGTGGATGGAATTTCTCCTACACTGCATCGTGATCATTCACATCTCCCTTTGTGGACGATGAACTTCTCATTTGTGACATAGTGTAGCTACTGATTTCCATTAGGAAGAAGTCATCAGCTTTCTCTCGATGCTGAATCAACACTTCATTTATTTTGATTCTTTTATTTTATGATTGGGAATCTTTGGTGTGTAGCTGTAGCATTTACAGAATTTGTAGGTCAGTCACTCTAGGTCAGTAGTTAGTAGAAGTACGCAGTTAAGGGAATTTCACTGATCAGGCTTTAATGGCAATGTAGAGCTAAGGAATCTGTTTGGGAACTAGATGAAGTTAGCTATAATCCCTGGCTCTGATTAACACCAAAAAGCTACCAGGATGAAGCATGGAAACAGAAGAGCTCATGGTGATTTCAAACTGTTGAGGATACAGAAAATCTTTTCTGAGTGCACAGACATGGCTGGCACACAGAGGTCTGGTCTGGTTAGAGGAGATGGGAGTTTCCCACAAAAATACACCATTTTTATATGCATTATTTGTCTTAAAGATTCTAATGCTAATTAAACAAACTGGGAAAAAATTAAAACACAGGTTAGTATTTGCATAAAATTTACAGTCAAATATTTAACAGGGTTTATTAAAACATAATTTAAAATAATAATCTGAGTGTTTAGAAGTGTGCATTAAGTTTCATAAATTCTTTTCTTTACAAATAGGCTATAATTTTTGGATGACAATAACTTCCATTTTGGTGTATTCAAATATTGTGATGGATGTTTTCATTTATAAATAGTCAAGCTCTCCTTGAAATGTTCATTTTAAAAACATTCTGATTATTCATTTTGTTATGCGCTGTTAGAAGAAAATAGACCTATGTAAGTGAGGTCATTAGTTATGAGGTTAATTTAAAATAAAAGAATTTTTATTTTGTATAGCATGACCCATGAGGATTTGTAAGCCTGTTTCAAAAATATTTTGAGGCTTTTGTATGTGTGACTAAAAGAATGAGTAGTATAGTGAGGAAGAATTCATGAGTTTTAGAGTCAAATGACATAATGAATGCCCTTGGGCATTTCAAGCTTTGATTTCTTCAATTTTAAAATGGTACAGCACCTACCAGTCATACGTGTGGCTCTAAATATGCCTACCATGTTCCAACTCTCATGGTCTTTGTTACACAATGGACATTTATAGTACATGGGAGCCATAGATAGCTCACAATCACCTGACCTTGCCCTCTTTACATATCCAGTACAATTTGACCTCAAGACGTTTATTGATGTCTATTTATTAGAAATCATTCAAAGCGCATGATTATACATCATCTTATTAATGCTCATGTATATAATGATTAGTTATTTTCTATTTCCATTTTTAACAAAGAAATCAAGCCTAGAGAAAAAAAAAACACTGACTTTTAACATACATGCTGGTATGTAGGAAAGTTAGGGGAATTAAATAGTGTATATTCAGTTGTCTATCTGAGTATCTGAATTGAATACTAATTCTTCAGTTTTATAAAGCACACTTTTTTATTTAACCATAATCAGAAAAATAGGTGTGATTCTAACATATTTCATAGATGAGAAAACTGAACACTAGAGAGCTGATGTGTCTTATTATCAAAAACAAAACTTAATAAAACAGGGGTTAAACCACAAGAAGACTTGTGGTTAAATGATTCTGTTAGGAACTTCCTCTCTAAACAACTACTCTATTCATTATCTCAGAAGCAGACAAGAGTACACTTTAAGTGTGCTCAGAGATAGATGCCTCCAACCCTTCTTTCTTCTCTCTGTCCATACTCATTCAATATGGCTTTGATTTTCATTCTATCAAGAGGTGAAGTTTCTTTTTCCAACTACTGACTATGAGCTGGATCTGTGAACTGGGTGGCCACATTATGTAGTATATAAGACAGCATGACAATTCTGAGCCTAGACTCAGGAGTCCAGAAGCACTTCTGTTCTTTCCTCTGCCAGTTGTCATACAAATCAGTCCAGCTGGCTTGCTGAAGAGTGAGAGAGAATGGAGCCAGGACATGCTCCCAGCTACAGTCATTCTACATAAACCACTTCTCAGATGACCATTGTTGTGAGTACAGACTAATAAATGAGTCATACTGAGATGAGAATGTCTAGATAAGGCCAGCCCAGCTGCCAAATCACTGAATCATGAGTTAAATAAAGGGTTCTTAGTTTAAACCAATAAAATTTGAAGTGTATTTCATGCAACAAAAACTAACTGATACACATGTTCAATATCCTCTTGGGGTGGGAGGACTAGAGTATGATAATGATCACATAGGCAATTCCAACCCAACTGCATGAAGTCTCATCATATGAGGTGGATCTGTTTTGACACTTTCTTCAATAATAAGAAATACTTGTATTTTCACAGAAATTCATTAGACAAGCCATAGTTCTTAGTCTTGTTTTATTAACATCAAATTTAAAATAATATGCATTGTAATTTCAGTCTCCAGTTAGTTCTGGCTTATTTCTTCTGCCATATGAATGCCAGGAATTTTTGTTGTTTTCCCAGTTCCCTTTTAGAAGAATCATTATAAAACTGATTTCTGTTGTTAAATCATTTTACATAGAATGACACTAAAATGTCAAAAATAATTAAGAAATTATGCATAAAACATTTTGTATATTTTTAGGTTCACTTAGGGGAAATCAAGATTAAGAAGCTTTATAGCATTTCACATAGTTGCCTTTTAGTACATAAACTGTGTGTATGAGAGTGTGTGCATCAAATAATGAATGGTAATATAAAGCAAATTGCCTTTCTTATGGTCCTATGTTAATTAAAACCAAATGTCCTTCTCACAATGGAACTAATGTACTTTAATTATTTTGTCTTGTGCAGATGTGACAAAAGGGAGCATGCAATTATTAAGGAGAAACAGTACACATTATACCAATAAAAATACCATTGCTTTTCCCCTGTAAATAACTTGAATACTTGCCAGAGAAGCCTTTATACACTATTTTTAAAAATCAAATTATTCTTTTACAGCAATATATACTTAAAATTACCTTTTTATTAAGTTTAACTGAAACATGTTTATTTCCACTTACTTCCCTCCCATAGCTTTAAAAAAATGTAAAGTCACAGTAAGTTTTAATATATTCTACTGGCAAAAATTTAATCATAAAAAATGAGTCTTATTTTATAGAAGAAAGCCTCAGTAGCAGTCATAATTAGTTTTTCATACTAAACTTTTCTGTTTAAACTTGGGCATATCTCTTTACCTTACTGAGATTAATTTTATTCATCTATTCAGTTGGGATAAGGTTGGTGAGTGGAAAGTAGATTGAAAATATTAAGAGATAATATGTATAATGTGGATGAATGACACAGGATATTTCTTATAATGCTCAATTATTAGGGAGAAAACCCAGAAAAAAATAATCTTTTCAGATATTTAAATTTGTTTGCTCTTACTCTCCTAAATTATCTTTCTCTGTCTTTTCAGTTATTTACTCTACATAGAACACTTTCTTTCCTTCCAGATAATGGGATGGTATGATAAACATTAAGTGAATCAAAATGATATTTTGGATAAATTAAAACAGAATAGTTTCAAGAAGGACAACTACTTTTTCCAGAATCTTGGTCTCCTCTACTCAAAAGAAGAACTTGTTTTTTCCTCAAGGTAATGATGGAACACTGAAAGGAAGAGATGGAGAACATCTTCAGTCTAATTTGGTGTTAGTTTCTCTGCAGCTCTGTTCTATAGTGTTTTTCTCAGTATTCTAGCAGTCAGATGTTAGTAGGTTTTTAGTTTTTTGTTTGTTTGTTTGTTTCTGATATTAGCCTCTGTGGTGGCATCAAGGAAATGGCTATTCTAGAGACTCACTTTCTGGGAATTATTCCTGAATCTCAGGTTTTTGATCTTCAGTGTTTCCAACAGCTATGTAGTCTTTTGGTTCCCTTTACTGAATGTATTTATTTTTAATATACCTAGAAAGTTTTCTATCTCTTGAATTAACCACTGACTGATAGAGCTGTGACATATTTTTAATAAGGCAATGAATTTGTCAAACAAAGTGGCATTTTAGAAGACAAATAATGGTTGAAAAGTAGATTAAGTTCATATTATAGGGATTCTTAAATACATTGGTGAGGAACTGGAATTCATTCTGAAAACCATAACAGGTCTTTAAGTTGAGAAAATGCAATATCAATATATATTTTTAAAGAATGTTTTTTGAATCCATTCATGAAATGAAATGTTAAATGAAATGAAAGTGTTAAACTGGAAGCAGGTAGTTTGAACTGACAGAAACCTTTGAAGCTGGCATTAGTTTCAGTGTGGACTAAGAGATGACACTTTCAGATAATTACTTTCATAAGCAAAAGGCATATATTTGATACCAGTAGTACAAGAAAAGTAACCCATGAGAACTTACTCTATGTTTTTTTTCTATGTTGTCATTTTGTTTAATACTTTGTCTATATAACAGGGTCTTATAACCAGTTTCCCAGTTGACAATATGGATTTGCCTCTATGAAGATGTACACCTCAAATATTGTTTTTCTGACAGAGTTCCCAGCAAATGAATCAGTACTAAAGTTTAAAATTAGCAGTTTAAGTTATCAATGGAGTATTGGTAGAATGAAAAATATCTTAGATATATCTCAATAGTAAAACCAAACATATAAATACTCAGTACACATTCTCTTATTTTTCATAATAACTACAAATAATACACCATGCTATTCCAAATCAAAGCTAGGCATGTTTGAGACTAGAAAATGTACTTTGTCTAAGGAAAAAATAAGCATCTGTAGGACTATTAACAAATTGACAGCATCATTTGACACGATGAGTATTCCCATGTGCTTCAGGAAAAGGACAGATAAAATCCAGTTGAAGATAAGAAGGTTAGGTGGATTGGGGAAACCTTTTTAAGAATACGACACTTGATATGGGCCTTAAAAATGGAAGCTTGAAATGAATAGAAATAGTTTACAGAAAAGTCATGATCAGTATGAAAAAAAGAAGGATTTAAATGACGTTGAGTCTATATTGTGGAACACAGAACAGCTTGCTAAGAAATCAGTTTTAATACATAGAATTAAAAAAATTGAAGGACACTAAGAGGACCATTGTAAAAATAATCTATAAATATTTTAACACATCATTTCCCAGTTGAATTTTTGAAAAGATGACTCTAATTTATATGTATAGAGGTGTTCTCTACAAAGTCCTTTAAGATATATTTTTGACAACATTTACAAAATTAGAGATAAATTACAATTATAAAGTTCAAAATTCTGTTTTTTTTAATAAATCCTAAGATATACAAGCATGCAACATGACTTCCTTTTCAACAATAGCAGTAGAGTTAGAGATTAAGATTTGTTTGATGTTATATTTAAGACATGGAATTTCTAGCTACAGCTCCCTTAGCTCTGCATATATACATGCCTCCAGCACACTGCTCTTATTCATATCCTTGGCATATCTGAAATAAATGAAACATGATTTATGGAATTTTTTGTATACCCATTCCCACAATATATAAAAACACATTTTAGTTCACAAAATAACTAAAATATTACAATACATTTGGCCAAAGGAGAATTTTTAGAACAATTATCCATATAACTTATAAATTGTCTATTTCAGGTATATTTTCTTTAACTATTTCCAAGGTTAACAATAAGTGAAAAAGATTGTAAATAAAAGAAACATAAGCATAGAAGTCAAATTTTATATTTTATCATACTGTCTTTTTTATTTTTTGAAGAAAATTTAAATACATTACCTATATAATCAAAGTGAAGAGAAAAACAAAATCTTTCATTTAAAAAGTGTACACTTCATCATTTATAATAAATTATCTATATATTTACCTTCACCTAACACTTAAATATTACAGGCATATTTAGCACTACAATAAAAAAGTTTTACATTAAAATAGTTATTTTTGTTTACAGTACCTAACAGTTGATCTAAATGCATACCTCTGTGTGAGGCACTTGGTTTAAGTATATATGGGTCCTTGATCAGAGAAGACTTCTGGACATTTGGAGGTACATAGCTAAGGCTTTACGAAAATAAAATTTTGACTTTAGTGGGGTTTTATGATAGCTACTGACTAACTATAAGGAAAAGTCAAGGGAAAGACAGAAACGAAAGAAGACACAGTTGGGCATGATTCTCCTGCCAGCTCCAAATCAATTCCTAATATCTGAAGAACATGGAGTAGATGAAGGGATTTCCATTTCCTAGACACAAGCTGTATCAACCAGAGGTTCAAGCAAACACCTGAGAAATGAAAGTGTTTCTGAATTTTATAACTTTCAAGTTTTAATTTGCTTTGTTTGCACCAACATTTACATAGTTATTGAATCAGAACCACAAGTTTAAGAGTAATTATTTGCTTACTGAAATAATATCATAAAATAAACCAAGCCTTTCATCATTAAATAAAAAATGTTAAAATATCATTTCTGAGCATATATATACACACACATATATGTATATAGACACGCACACAATCCATAGAATTAAGATTTTTCTGGTGGTAGTTTTAGGTAATTTTGTCCCAGGATACCAGAAACATTTAACCAACGATGGCCCTCATTTGAACGAACACACACACACACACACACACACACACACACCATGAAGATAGGGCTCACACAGAGGCATGCATTTCGATAAATTGTTAACCCTATGAAGAAAGGAATGATATAGTATCCAAATTGAAACTCTATATTTTATAATTTATTTTCTTTGTCTCAGCTATGTACCTCCAAATGTCCACAAAGTCTTCTTATGATCAAGGACCCATATATACTTAAATCAAGGGGCTCACGCAGAGGCATGAGTTTAGATAAATTGTTCGCCCCATGAAGAAAAGAATGATACAGTATTCAAATTGAAACTCTATGTTTTTAAGAAATGGAATGAACTAATATTATAATAGAGTCTGGTAAACTCTGATTCAGTACATAGTTTAATGAAAATGCTTACTTCCTCTGATTTTTTAAACTTTGGTTTTGCACTCTTCATCTGCCACTCTAAGAAGAGAGCAAAGTAAGAACATTGGATATGAACAGGCATCCGCAGTAAATTTAGCCATATGGCAGTGGATGATATACATAGCAAGTGGAAAATAAAGAATGGAAGAAACACAATGGCTTTAGTACAGTGATCTACTTTCTAAAAAGTAGAAGACTGAATGATTTGGGCTCAGGCAATTTGAACAGAAGCCTCATCTCTCCACAGCAGGGAAGCAGAGAAAAGGAAGTAGAAACATTATTCTAGGCCATCTTTTCACCCTTCTCCCTCATATGATATGTTTTCACTCGTTTTATGAGTTCTGTTTATGTCTTAATTGAAAAGTCAACTTCCCTAAAACAGTCAGTACACACACTATTTGCAGCTAAGTTTTTAGATTTAAAATGTCCTCTGAGAGTATAGTGTTGCATGAGAAATAAAAAAAACATTTTAGAAAAAGTATATAATGAAGAGATAAAATATTTTAGCAATTCACTGACTCATTTTGAGATGATGTTCTGGACTTTAGGAATTTCAAATTATTTCCCTGATTCACAGACAAAGCAAAGTTCAGTGAGGCAGTATTCTTCATTAAGAAACATTTAGCTAAGTAATGGTCTGGCCCAACTAGAGAATGAAGAAAAGCAGTTTAAAAGAGCACTGGATCTCTTTTAAGAATAATCACTTGTTCACCACATAAAGTGAATAATTTAGATGGTTGTTAGTTCCAATTATAGGTGGGCAATGGCAAATGGAAACTGTATAATTCCATGGATACTAATTGCATTTGATTGAGGAAGAAAAATGTATGTGCTTGCTGAACTGAACTACATACAATATTAAGATTAAAAAGTTTTATTCTTGTGAGCTCATCAGAATTTTACAATGCCTATTGATCTATTTTTCTAACTTTTAATGTTTTATTATGATAGTTAGATGAATATGCCAAGCATTCACCTTCAAGAACTATTATAACCAATGTTGTTTTACCTAAACCCCCACTAAATAACTCCAATAATCTCAAACATATCATTTTGATAAAGATTACATATCCTATCATTTAATCTATATGTTTTATGTTGATTTAGTCTGATGCTTAGTTTTCATGTCAGATCTGAGCTCTTCTCAGTTATTTTGCAAATGTTTGAAACAAAAAAAGTGAAGGACATTTACCAACAGACATCCTTATTCTCTTTTTCTTTCAGGACACAATATTGCCGCTTTTGCAATGACTGGTGCAATAAAGATGCTTCAGATTGACATAAAGATATTTCAAGTTGTCAGGTGTTTATAATCATTATTTCAGTATTTTTTACTTATAAAAGGAGTCAATGAAACTGTTGAATAGACTCAGAGATTGCATATTTTATGACCAATTACTCTTGTAAAATTCAGGTCAATATTGCGTATGAGAAAATACTCATTAAATGTATAATATTACCTGAATAAAATGACATTATGTGGAACACTTGACTATGACATGCATGACGCCCTATGGTTGTGGATATGACAATGCATGTGGAACACAGCTTAATTCCTGATCAATGGAAAATTAATAAATAGGTAATTTAATATTAGTATTATTGCTTATATTTGAAAATGATTTTATAATAGTAATGACCCAGAAATAATGGTATGCAAATATTTCTGGGGCAGACTTTCCTACCTGATAAATCATAAAGAACAAAATATTCACAATTTTAATACATTAGAGATTGGATTTTTTTCTCCTATAATCATTGACATAAAAAATAGCCATTTTTCCAATTATATTTCATTGAGATAAAGTTGCTTTCATCATTGCATTTGTTTTAGGGGTTAAGGGTTCAAATTTCTATAATTGTTCATTTTCACACATGCCCGTTATCAAAAGCCCAGTAATGTGCCACCATGTTCCAGTGGGCTCTTCCCCCCTACTTACATTCTGCCTCTCTTTCTGGTTGCCTCAGCTTTGCAGTCAGATGACATGAGTTGGTTGTTTGCCTTTGTCTGACCCTTTGTTTTGTTTTTCTGTATTACCATATATGAGACCATCTGATATTTGTCTTTGTCTCTCCTTTTAACTTATTTAACTAACATTATCTTCTCCATGTTGTTGCAAATGGCAAGAGTTCATCTTCTGTTGGTAGCTGAGTAGTATTCTATTGGATGGGTATATATCTCATTTTTCTGTTCCACCCCATTGTTCTTGAACACTTAAATTATTTTAATAACTTGGTTAAAAACAGTCTTTTTTATAAGGACATAAAATGAAGGACAACTACCAAATGGTCTCTCTCATGTGTGAAATACAAATAATCAAAGCAACAAACTAACATCACAACAAATTCTTAGACTCTGAATTAACAGAGTGGTTCCCACAGGGGGAGTGTAAGATGGTGGCAGGAAAGGCCAGCAAGGGTCAAAACGATTGTACCAATGGTGCTAGGACTTTGGTCATGGGTGAGGTCATGGGTGAAGCTTATACACATATAGAACTGTGAAACTGTACTAAAAATATATATATATATAATTATAAGTAAATAGTAAATCGATAAAATCTTATGTAACAAAAAGAACCCCCAAAATAAAAATGTAACTTATTTTTGACAATGATAGAACTACAATTCTCAATGCAGGACCTATAAATAGCCTGTGTATCAATTATATAGATATTTTAAGGGTGATTATCAACAGTTTTGCTTCCCTTACCCCTGAAAATATATCTAGATTCCCACTAATTACTGATCCAGTATCTCTTGCTCTCTACTTCTATTTATAAGAATGTCAAGTGGGAGAGAAACTGGATATGGTAAATATAATTCATTATTAAAATTATACATCACTTAAGAAAAAAATAAGAGAAAACTACACATTTACTAGATATTTCAGTAGCGCAAACTATCTCCTATGAAGCACTAGTAGTCTAGGTGTGTAAAACACATTAACACACACTGAAGATTGCATAACTAAGTAAAATCACCTATTTTGTATCAAAATGTCTTATTAAATTCTATAATTACTTAGCTAATCTTAGCTAATCTTCAGAAATAGATATTAACGCATATATAAGAATATACATATATAAGAAAGTAAAATTATAAATGGTTCTTCAATCAATATCATGCTCCCTAACTAAAGTATGGTTAAAATTCATTCCCAGAGATTAGATGCACAAATGTTTTTCCTGTACATATTAATTTGAGATCCCCCTAGAAGCATTTTAAAATTAATTTTAAAAATGACTTCTGCCAATCAGACTTAAAAATAAAATCTTTGTGGATTAAAAATTCAAGATTTGACTCAAATATTATGTAATCATTTTAGAAGTTACCAATTTATATCAGAGTAAACAACATCAACTAACTACACAAAAGTTAGCACCTCAGTAACATATTTTGCTCCCAGTATATAGTTCACCTGTATACTTGGTTTGTATTTTCTATTTGTATTTTAATCAAAGAATTGAGGTGGATGTAAATATAGTACTTTAATGTATAATTAGAATATAATAAATTTATCATATAACATTTTCTGCCTGCAGCACAATAAATTTTAAAAAATGAATTAAATTTAAATTAGATAGTTTAAATTTGATGGTCTACATTGTTTGCAGTACTGAATTTTTGTGTGCCCTAATAATTCAGTTTCATATTGAAATAATTACTGCATAATCTTGGTCCCTTTTCAAGTGTGGATCTGCAAGGAAGACCTAATTAATATCAGGCAAATATTTTTTCAGATTCAGAACAACGTTGATACGTTTAATTTGTGTCATTCTATTTTGTTATTGAGTTGCCTTCATGCCTTTGTTAACTTGGGCAGGATAGAGGTTAGGACTGATCTTTTAGAGAAATGTGCAAATATATATAATGACCTTTATTTTCTGTGTAAGGAAACAGATGATAGCCAGTGGCAATCATCTGAACAGACTTTGTAATTATAGTGGAGCCTGTGATATCTTCTAATGAGCTAGTGAAGAAAGCTCAATATAAAAGTTAAGTTCAGTCATGTTCTTTCAGATATTTCACTCTAATGCCTCAAGCAATAAACCAACCTCATTTCTATATTTTAAAAAGTATTCCAGATATCACTAAGCGCTGACATGCTTTTTTTTTTCTAAAATGCTTTAGATGTCACTATCTGGAGAACTGTGTAAACCACTCTTTGATAGAAAGTTTCATGTAGAGGAAAAATATTTTCCTAGCCAGTTTGGTTTCTATGAAGAGAGAACATTTACTTAAGTGAAAAGATATATTATCTGCAGTTTTTTTTCATGTATAAACAATTTTATCAGCAATATATCAAGAAAACCAATATATTGATGATTTATGTAACTATTTTACACATTTATTATTTTGTCTAATAGGAATAAAGTGAATGATAAAATTGTATAAAGCACACAACCTGCCCCAGAGCAGATTATGTTCTAGTGCAAAAACAGAAATATGTGAGGTAGAACAGAGACTCCTATCATACACTGGAAGCTTTCAGGATGACTTTTTCTAATCAATAAAACCTACTTCAAATATATTGGATTAATTACTTGTGTAATTTATTATCTCTAGATTATAAGGCCCATGAGAAAAAGAAAAATATTTTACATTTCTAACAGCTTTACCTCCAGATTCTACCATGTTTTACAACACATAGTAAGCACTCTGTAAAGTAAACAAATAATATCAGCTCTGCCTAAGTTGTGATCAAAAGATAAATTGTCTGGGCAAAAGTATTTGCTGGGAAGGACAAGATTGAAGTGGAATAACAATGGCATTTGTGATAAGGCTATGTGAGACTGATGAAGATCTTGAGTGAAGGTGTGAAACAGGAATGACTTGGGGTACCACAGGGACATAGTTTCAAACAGGACATTCTGGAGATGTAGCTGTAAGTGTGGACAGAGTCTAGACCAAAATGTGATAGGCAATTTGTTCCTAAGTAAGGGCTAAAACTCATGTAAGGAACAAAGCTGGCCTACATTTGTACTCATGCTATCATTACCTTCTGAAATAATTACCTTCTGAGACCAAACTGGCTTAATTATTTTGTCAGTGATCACAAGTACACTTACACACTAAGTCAAGGGGATATCCGAACAACAATTAGCATAACCCAAGAACAGACATTTTTTGCCATGCCTGTTTAAGACGAGACAAGCCTCACAAGTTTTATGCTAAGGAAGTAAATGTGTGGTCTAGCTGACTTTGTAGTAGGTAGCATATTGACAAAAGACACTACATGCAGTTAAATCAATTATGAAACAAATCAAGTATTTATGTAGAATATAATATTGCATATTAAATTGTCACTCAGCGTTATTTTACAAACTTTGGCTAACTTATTTTACTAGTATTTTGAGTCTTTTTTTCCCACCACCATTTCCCTTTCCTTATCATTGTAACAAAATCTTCTACTTAAACATAACACTTTTTCATTCTTCCATCAACAATTTTTTTCAGTGTTCCAGGATACAACGATATGCAAATAATTGGTATCATATCATATTTTCACTGACTAATTTTAGCATCAAATGATTGAACTTCTCTAGAGTTTTTGGTGTCTGAGTAATGGTAATTTTCTACTTCTATTTCTTTGACAGTCTTTAAAGAGTCACTCTTCTCCACAATTTATTTATTTAAATAATTCATTACTATAAGAAGCAGGAATATTTAATGCAAGCCATAGATTATCAATAACTAAATTATATATCAATTCATATTATTTATTTTCTAATTTTTTCCCAAATTTGAGAGCTTCTTTTGGATGGTATTTATGTCCTGTTTATGTCTATATCATGTTTTTTAACATTTCATTAATTATCATCAAAGATACTATAAATCAATTCACTGTCTCTAACCTCACTCTGGAATCAAGATTTTTCTAAGGAGCCCTATTTTTTTTAAATTGGAAAATAGTATATGAAAACCAGTGTTGGGACAGTAGGTATGTTTATTGCTACTAAGTACTTGCTCCTATATGCTATAATACATTTATGTATTCCTATAACTATCCATCTCTTTGATTCTTTGTATATTGTCACATCCATAGCTCTGATTCAAAGACATCTCCACAGAGATCATTCTAGCCTTCCTTCTCATTTTAATTTGTAATTATTTTCTGTTAGTGGAAAACATGGCTGTTATTATGCACAATGTATGTTACTTACATGTAACATATTTAGTATCACACACAGGTGTAGTAAAAGCACAAACTAGTCTCCCTGTAAGAAATAATCTTATTAAATAGCATGAAATAGCTGTGTATAGTTAGTCTAATCTTAAGTCTTAAAATATATAGTAAATGCTATTTACCTAATTTACATAGTTTAATTCTTCTTTCAACATTGTTCAGTACGCTGTTATTCACTTGCAATTAGATCCCATTGTTAAAAATCCTAGCACAATTTTTTCTCACCCTTGTTGAATTTAATTCTTTATATATGGAGGGTATGGGTATATAAAACATAGCCATGATTCTTAGAATAAATGCTAGACAAATGGGATAGTATATATAGCTTATTTAGGTAGACTATAGCTTGTTTAGTATTATCAAGGGCTCTTATGAGTGATTTGGTGGTGGGTGTGGTGTGGTGTAGTAACACTTGAAGTGGAGATAAAAAGTCTTTAAAATATATACAACATTGTAAGCAAATGTTTCCTCAATAAATAAAAGGTGCAAAATGATATGTATTTCTTTGAGAAGGAATAAATTTATACATGTATATAATATGTAAAATGTATAAATATTATGCCTATTCTTATATAAATATATCTGTCTATGCCTATTTTAGCATTTGGTATTTTGGAAAGACTTAAAAACTAGTAACTATACTAAATGTATTAGTCATTGAGGATAAGGTACAGATGCCCTAGGAACTAGAATGGTATTAGGGCAATTTGTAGTGTGTGAATTTTTTTTTAAAATTGTTTTGGAAAAAAAGAAGAAAAGCATTGTTTGTTTTTTTAGCAACAAATGAATAGGAGAGCGTAAGTTCCACTGAATTTTATGATATGAAAGTTGTTATGGAGCTTACAAAATGTTTACATATAATTAAAAATCTTGTATGCTGGGGATATAACAGTTGTATGATGACTAATGAAGAAATATAAGATGAGAAAATGGAGACATTAATTGTCCTGCTTTTTAAAGAAACATTTTTAAAAGAGTAGTATTTTATATTGAGGTAATAGTGGTTTAGAACACTATATATGATTCAAAGGTATAGTATGATTCCTCTTGGTGTATGTCACCATACCACACCCACCAAAGAAATTAAACTTTTGTGTGGAAAAAAAGCAAGTAAACCAGAGAGTAAGACATAGCAAGAAGGATTTCTATTTTATAAGTATAAAAATATTGAACAAGTTAAATATATAAAAGAATCTAGGGTTTCTTGTTGATTGGTTGATGATGATTCAAAAAGGTGTTTTCTTGAACTCTAGAATTTAAAACAGAGTAAAGTTATTTATGGAAGTTCACTGCAGCTAAAGCAATAGAAAAACAAAAAGTTCACTATATAAAAACAAAGGCATACATTTTAAAAATAATGTAATTAGCAAAACATAATTTATACCAATTTTTCTAGTTAAACTTAGGTAATATTTTAATATGGTGTAAAACCATACTTTTTCAAAACACTGACAGAATGACTTATACTTGGTTATATTTCAATTATTTTCAAAAACTAATGACTCCCAAAAGCATCTGTTATTATTTTAATAAATATTTCTAGCAAAATACTTTGATTCTCTGATTACTTACACCTTCTGCTCCCACACTATTAAGAATTTAGTTGAAATAACAGGAAATTAAAATGTAATAGAGATTTAAACAAATGTAGACATAAATGAAAACAGACACAGGTATAGGAAGCCAGAAAAACACAAATATGCACACACAAATAACATCTAAAAACACTCACATGCATGCATACACTGAGACAATGAAATATGACTTGAGTATAACACTTTAAAAAAAACTGGGAAAAGGCACAAGCTTAAGGGCTATGTCACATTGAATAATGAAATAGAATGGAGAGCCTGGTAATAAACCCACACCGATACAATTAATCTGTGACAAAGGAGCCAAGAGAATACAAGGGAGTGATTCTCTTCAACAAATGGCTCTGAGAACACTGGACAGTAATATGAAGAAGAATGATACTAGACCGCTATCTCACATAATATACAATACACATAGAATACAATACAAAATGGATTAAACACTTGAATGTCAGATCTTAAAATAACTACAAAATAACCTTAAAGTGACCATAAAATACATAGAATAAAACATGGGAAAATTGCTCCATCATATAGTCTTCAGTGATGTCTATGTCTCGACTCTAATAGCAAGTGAAATACAAACAAAAATTTAAAAATGGAACTAGAAATTAAAACAATTTAGCACAGTAATAGTAACTATCACTAAAACTATAAAACACTCCACTGAATATAAAAAGATATTTGCCCATCATACATCCAAAAAGGAGCTAATATCTAATATTCACAAAGAAAACATACAACTTAATAATAAGAAAACTAAGACCGGGTGTGCTCCCTGGTGGGTGCAGGGGTTAAAGTCTCAGTGCTAACAATCAAGCCACTGAGGCATGAGTTGTATCCCCGACCAGGGAGATAACCCACATGGCACAGCAGACCTCTCTGGTCTTATCCGCTGCTCCCCTCAGCAGTGTATTTCAGTAGATCCGCCTCTTCTGCTCCCCACTCTGTCTCTGGTGACTCCTAATCCGCTTCCCATGTACCTCTGGTTTACATACCAGTTATTGTATTCACAAATAAGTAAAAATAAATGTTTTTTTAAAAGAAAACAAAGACACTCTCAGAAAGTAGGCAGAAGAGCTTCATAGACAATTCTCCAAAGAACACATAAAAATAGGCACATGAGAAAATGCTCATTTTTGCTTATCATCAAGAAAATACAGATAAAAACCACAATGAGATACCATCTCACTCCTGTAATGAGGGCCCACTTTAAAAAGACCAGAAAGAAGAAATGTTCTTGAGGATGTGGAGAAAAAGAAACCCTCAAACACTGTTGGAAGAATGTAGAGTTGTCCAACCCCTGTTGAAAACAGCATGAGGTTTCTAAAAACAGTCTAAGTAGATCTACTGTCTGAACCAGCAATTCCATTTCTAGGTATCTATTGTACACAAAGAATGCAGACACTAACTGGGACAGAAATTTACACCCATGTTCACAGCACCACTATTCACAATACCTCAGCTATGATAACAACCTAATTATCCAAGGGCAAGCAAGTGGATTAAGATGTGATGTGTACACACAATGGAATACACAATTACAGAAAAAAGATGAAATCCTTCCATTTGCAATGTGAATGAAACTGGATGGGCTATGCTAAGATTAAAAGAAATACGGAGGAAGAAAAATATTGTATTTCACTCATAAGTGAACTATAGAGAAATAAAATATGATCAGACAAAATTAATGCGAAACATACCCTAGAAATCTGACTGTAGCATTGAGGCTAGCAGAAGCAGAAGTAGGGGGATGTAGCAAAAAGAGGAGACAACTGACTGGACTGTGGTGAGTAATAGTGCTCTGGGTGGATTAGTGTATTCACGCATATCTGAAGGGGCACGGGCATGTACCTCTGAATCATACACATACACTGTCACAAACCAACATTACCTAAATATAAATAATATAAGCGAAATAAAACGAAAATTAAAAAAAGACTTAAAACTGCAAAGAAAAAAAATGAAAAAAGACATCAACAGGGCAAAATACTATTGAGGAACCAGACATATGCTCAAGTTTAAACTTTGTCATGTTCACTGTTATTTATTGCTCTTTTCTTACCTTCCTTTTCAGTCTGCTCCCTTCCCATTTCATCGTTAAAAAAACTTTCATTCTGAATTCATACTTGCACACTCTGATGCTAGAGAACAACCTCTTTTCTACCCTGAGGAAAATAATCTAACAAAAATAACAGAAAGTAAGCAGGCAAGTGCAATAAATAATGATGTAAGGTGTTCTCATAGCTACATTTACAGCTTGGGAAGTATATGGAAGCTTTGGAAACACCCTATCCTCCTTTAGGTTACTGGCTGGCATGGCCTTTATAACTGCATTCACTTATTACTATATGTTTATTACTAATTCAGAAGGTATTTGTATAGTGTAGGATACTTCACTCCTTAAAAACAACTTTTGTTTTTTTCTGGAGATTGGAAGACCATAATTAGGGTGTTAGTAAAGTTTGATGAGAGACCTTTTCCGGAATACAGGTGTTTGGTATCATTAGATGGTGGGAGGAGAAAGGGAGTTCTCTTTTGCTCTTTTACTAATATTGTAATGACACTCATCCTATTCATGATGGTGGTGCCCTTGTGATCTAGCTAACCACCTCCTTCATTTTCTTAGTGGTTAAGTTTCAACTTGTATATATGGGAGTATGCAGGTGTTCAGATTATAAAATCATTTATATTTTTCTGTTCATGTTAAAAATACATCAAGTATAACATTCTAACAAGAGTAAATTATCAGAAGTTTTTAATTTGCTTGATTGGTCAACTAGGGAATTTACTACAATTGGGACGATAATGTTTTTAGGACAGATATCACGGAATAAAATAAATGTTTCATGGTGAAATACAAGAGTATCACATCCAAATGAAAGGTGTGTTCTGAATTATAGGGGTCACAACCTGAGTGAATTATTTTTGTTTTGTTTTGGCTTGATTTGGTTTTGCCTATATAAAGTAGTTGTTCAGATCTAGTTAAACATGTTCTATGCATGTCATTCTTAAAAATTTTATACATAATTTTTTTAAAAAATATTTAAAATTTTATCTGCAAACTTGATCAACATTTAGAAGTACATTTACTCTTTTTAAAAAATGTATCTATTGGGCCTCCCTGGTGGTGCAGTGGGTTAAGCAACAAACAATGAAGCAAACCGCAGCCACTGTAGTACAAGTTCGATCCCTGCTGCCGGCCAGGGAGGGGACCCACATGGCTCAGCAGACCTCTCCTGCTGTGCCCGCTGCTCCCCTCAGCAGTGTGCTTCTGTTGATCTGCCTGTTCTGCTCCCAGCTCTCTGTGGTGAATCCTCTCGCCCCCCACACCTCTGGCCTGTACCCCAGTGCTTGTATGCATAAATAAATCTTTAAAACAAATGTATCTATTAACTATCAATTACATGGCAAGCACTTTTATATAGTCTGGACTTACAGTGGTAGAGATTCCTTGTAGACAAAGAGCTTATATTCTACTAGAGGCCAGATTGGAGGGAGGAATGAAAATAAACACTTTATTAACAAAGGTAATAAAGTTGGGTTAATATTATTAATAATTTTTTAGTTGGGTTAATATTACAAAGAAAGCAAAGAGCAAGAGAGAATGCCAAGAGGATACAGGATTCCTGACTTTAACAAGACTGCCAAACAAGTCATCACAGTGGAAAATGCATTTTCTTTTTTTTTTTTTTAAGATTTATTTATTTATGCATACAAGCACTGGGGTACAGGCCAGAGGTGTGGGGGGTGAGAGGATTCACCACAGACAGA